>CAWUFW010031816.1:0-14906 GCA_963921515.1 Calotriton arnoldi | reverse complement strand
TGCAAAAGAGCATGTGTTTATTCCCTCACTAAAAGATAAAATGCAGGACTTTTTTTACATAGTACAATCTTCTTACTAACTTCTGCATTTCTGAATGATGTGCTGCTAACATTCTTAAATGATGAAAAGTACTTTGACACACTTTTCTAGAAAGACAAGCCAGAGAATGACCCTGCAAGTTAGTATATTTTTCTCACTTTACACGGATCTAGTCCCTTGCAACATCTTAATCTTCTGTTTAAACACTTTTTTTACCAAACAATCTCTTAAGAAAATTCGTAATATATCAATAGATTCCTGTTGTATACTACAAATACTACTGCTAAATCCCACTTATGGCACTTGGGCCGTGTACTTCTCCCTCGAACTTCTTCAGCTATTACTTCTTCCACATTTCTAGGAACCATCTTTTCTTTTTCACCTTGGACAACCATTTTTTACCTCATAACAACGACCACAGGTATCAACTGCATGAACTAATATATTTTGTTGAAATATAGCTTTCTTCATTAAAAAAGAGGTTCAGTGCTAGAAGTGTGCTTCCATTCACCCAACGTGAAAGTTGTGCAAAAGTTAGTTCTATTAACCAGTCTTTTTCTTTTTGATTTTCTCCTTCGTAAAGTGCATTGTTTTATTAAATATTTTCATTCACTTCAAAACTAATATAAACAATCTTCGTTTCAATTCCAAAAGCCTTTTTGACTACACTTTCAATCTGTTGTTTTTTCTTGTAAGATGCTGATCTTCTTTTATATTTTTTGCAATCTTTCAATCAATTTTGTAGTACTCTACTGTTATACATTCTCTTCCTAATGCCTTAATATTCTTTCATCCCTTCTTTCAACATAGATTGTTTTCCCATAACCTAATTTTCCATTAATTTTTTCCTTTTTCGTTTCCTTCTGATTGGTTGTACTAATTTTCTTTCTCTTTTCCCCATTTTGAAAATTCATTACGTTCTTTAAAAAGTCTATTAACAAATTCTTTAGTTCACTTACCAGAAGTATTTTTCTTCAATGCCACATGTTGTACTTCATCTAATTTCTAGGCCTGGACGGCTGAACTCCGCTCGCAGAGATTTGCGGAGTTTCCTGCACTCCCCGTAACGCGGAGATCGCGGAGTTCCGAAAACACCGCTTCGCGGTGCGTAGCGGAGTTTCCTGCTCGCGTTCGTCAACGCCGGGTTGGCGACTGCGAGCGAGGAAAATGAACCTCCTGGCGAGATTTTCCTCGTTCGCAATCGTCAAACATCAAGTTGGCAAGCGTGAGCGTGGAAAATCAACATCCCGGCGAGATTTCTCAACGTGGGGGTCAGGCTTCTCATTGCGAGTGGTCGCGTTTGCTCGCGCGACCGCTCGCGCGAGAAACTTCCCGTTCGTGTTGAGAAAGCTGCCGTTCGAGTAAAAATCTACTCGAGTGGCAGAAAAGGAAAGCTTGCGCTGTGCATGGTGCCGTTCACAATGATTGCACAGCGCGGACAAGCATCCGGCACTGTGCAATCACTGCGAACAGCATTTTTCCATCATACTCCGCCGCTCGCGGAGCTCTGCGTAGTGCAACTGAGTTTTTTATGCACTTTGCGGTGTTCCGCATAGTGCAACTCCGCGAACTCCGCCCAGGGTTACTAATTTCTGCTTTTCTCTCTCCTTTAAATATTAAATAGCACTGTTTTCTTGTTGTCTTTTCTTTTGAACTTTTCTTGTCATACTGAATCTTTCTTAATAATAATGGAAAATATCTGAAAAAAAGAAAAGTTTAAAAACTTTCTAACAATTATTTAATATTATTAAAATAATTATATATACATATTCTCATCTATAAATAAAGAAATACCTTCAATTTAAAAGGTACAGACATATGCATATATGATTTTCGGAATATGGTGAGACTTACAACTGAGACATGTCTAGGTTTTTGCTTTTATATTTGCCTAGGCCCAACACCCTGAGCATTACTAGAATGGTGATGTAGCAGCACAAAAGTGAGGTTTAAGGCATGTTAGAAGATGGATTAGTTATTACACTACTTTGTATGAGTCTGTAGAAAAGTTCACTTGAAGTATGCCACATAAATATAGGTGTGTGTTTGAAATGTAAAGTGCAATCTGTCAAGTTTTAAAGCCTTTATAGTCTTATAACTGAGGTATGTCTCAACTTGCATATGAATTTTCATACATTATCATGCATGTGAATTTGATAGACATATAAAACACAGGTATACATTCTATTTGTATATTGCTTTTATATATGAATTTGCTAGGAAAACATACAAAAATATGTATACAATATTTCAGGAATATGGTGAAACCTACAACTGAGACATGTAATAGATCTGCCTGAGTGATTGCATAACTCCATGGGTAGTGCTTTGGTGATTGCATGAGTGCAAGGGTAGTAGCTGGGTAATTGAAGGAGAGGATGGATAGTGACTGGCTAATTGCATGAGTGCACACATTGAGCTTGAGTGCATGGATAAGTGTATAAATAGTGCCTGAAGGCATAGATGAGTGCATGAGTAGTGCCTAGATGAATAGATGAGTGCAACAGTAGGGCCTGGGGGATTCTATGAGTACAAGGGTACTGCCTGGGTTATTACATGAGTGCATAGGTAGAGACTGCGTGATTGCATCACTGCAGGGGTAGTACCTGAGTGATTGCATAAGTGCATAGGTAGTACCTGGGTGATTTTATAAGTGCATGGGTACTGGCTGAGTGATTGGAGGAGTGCATAGATACGGCCTGGGTGATTGGAGGTATGCAAGGGTAGTGTCTAGGTGATTGGGGCAGTGCATAGCTAATGCATTAGTGATTGCATGAGTGCAGGGGTAATGTCTGGGGAAAAGAGGAGTACATAGGAAGTGTGTGGGTGATTTTAGAAGTGCATGAGTACTGCATGGGTGATTGGAGGAGTACTGTGGCAGTGCCTGAGTGATTGGAGGAGTACAAGTGGTAGTGCCTGGGTGATTTTATAAGTGCATGGGTACTGGCTGGCTGCAGTTCTTTTGTTTCTTTCTGCACCTTTCTTGCTTCTTTCTGCACCCCTCATGCCTCTTTCTGCATCCCTCTTCCCTCTTTCTGCACTCCTCTTGCCTCTTTCTGCACCTCTGTTCCTTCTTTCTGCACTTATTTTGTTTCTTTCTGCACCTCTCTTGCTTCTTTCGGTACCCCTCTTGCTTCTTTCTCCACCCCACTTCCCCCTTTCTGCATCTCTGTTCCTTCTGTATGCACTTCTCTTACATCTTTTTGCACCTCTCTTGTTTCTTTCTGCACCCCTCGTGCCTCTTTCTGCACCCCTCTTCCCTCTTTCTGCACTCCTCTTGCCTCTTTCTGCACCTCTGTTGCTTCTTTCTGCACTTCTTTTGTTTCTTTCTGCATCCCTCTTGCCTCTTTCTGCACCTCTGTTCCTTCTTTCTGCACTTCTTTTGTTTCTTTCTGCACCTCTCTTGTTTCTTTCTGTATCCTTCTTGCCTCTTTCTCTACCCCACTTCCCCCTTTCTGCATCTCTGTTGCTTCTTTATGCACTTCTGTTCCTTCTTTCTGCACTTCTTTTGTTTATTTCTGCACCTCTCTTGCTTCTTTCTGCACCCCTCGTGCCTCTTTTCTGCACCCTCTTCCCTCTTTCTGCACTGCTCTTCCCCTCTTTCTGCACCTCTGTTGCTTCTTTCTGCACTTCTTTTGTTTTTTTCTACACCTCTCTTGCTTCTTTCTGCACCCCTCTTGCCTCCTTTCTCCCCCTTTCCTCCCCTTCATGCATCTGTTTCTTCTTTTTGCACTTCTCTTGCCTCCTTCTGCACCTCTGTCCCTTCTTTCTGCAACCCTTGTGCCTCTTCTCTGCACCCCTCTTCCTCTTTCTGCTCCCCTCTTGCTTCTTTCTGCACCTCTGTTGCTTCCTTTGTGCACCTCTCTTGCTTTTTCTGTACCCCTCTTGCTTCTTTCTGCACCCCTCCCACTTCTCTTTCACACCCCTCTTCCCTCTTTCTTCACCCCTCTTGCCTCTTTCTGCACCTCTGTTCCTTCTTTCTGCACACCTTAAAACTTAAGAAGCTGCACTTCACATTTCAAGTAGAGACCTAAAATCATGTGGTGTATTTCATGCATACCTTTCACAGACAAATATAAAGCAGCAACCTATCACATGTGTATGCTGTAAGTCTCACCATATTCCTGAAAGCATGCATGCATATGTTTGTACGCTGCATAAATGTAGGTGTCTATGTACATATGTCTCTACTTAGTCATCTACTCTGATATGTGTTATCCATCTGAAAATGCTACATGTGTAAAACACAAGTATACATCTATTTGTATGCTTCTTTTATATATGGTGCACTAGCAAAAGGTACAGACACATGCATGCACGGTTTGAGGAAGATGGTGAGACTTACAGTCAGAGACATGTGAAAGGTTGCTGCTTTGCCCTTAGCTATGCTCAACACCTGACTAGTAGTGGAATAGTGAAGCAGTAGCAATAGAAAAGTGATGTTTAAGATAAGTTGCGTGATAAATTACTGATCATGGTACTTTGTAAGAATCTGTGGAAAAGTTCACTTGAAGTATGCCACATAAATATAGGTGTGTGTTTGAAATGTGAAGTGCAATCTTTCAAGTTTTAAACCCTTTATAGTCTTGTAACTGAGGCATGTCTCTACTTGCATATGCATTTTCATACATATCATGCTTGTGAAGTTGATAGACATATAAAACACAGGTATACATCTATTTGTATATTTCTTTTATATATGAATTTGCTAAGACAAGGTACAGACATATGTGTACAATATTTCAGGAATATGGTGAAACCTACAACTGAGACATGTAGTAGATCTGCCTGAGTGATTGCATAACTCCATGGGTAGTGCTTGGGTGATTGTATGAGAACAAGGGTAGTGGCTGGGTAAATGTAGTAGAGGATGGATAGTGACTGGCTAACTGCATGAGTGCAAACATAGAGCTTGAGTGCATGGATAAGTGTATGAAGAGTGCCTGAAGGCATAGATGAGTGCATGAGTAGTGCCTAGGTGAATAGGGGTGAGTGCAAACAGTAGGGCCTGGGTGATTCTATGACTACAAGGGTAGTACCTGAGTTATTACATGAGTGGATAGGTAGAGCATGCGTGATTGCATCAGTGCGGGGGTAGTACCTGGGTGATTGCATTAGTGCATAGCTAGTGCCTGGGTGATTTTATAAGTGCATGGGTACTGGCTGAGTGATTGGAGGAGTGCATAGATACTGCCTGGGTGATTGGAGGAGTGCAAGGGTAGTGCCTGGGTGATTGGAGCAGTGCATAACTAATGCATTGGTGATTGCATGAGTGCAGGGGTAATGTCTGGGGGATTAAAGGAGCACATAGGTAGTGCCTGGGTGATTGTCATGAGTGCAGGGGGTAATGTCTGGGGGATTACAGGAGTGCATAGGAAGTGCCTGAGTGATTTTATAAGTGCCTGGGTACTGGCTGAGTGATTACATTAGTACAGGGGTAGTGCCTACGTGATTGGAGGAGTGGCAAGGGTACTGCCCGAGTGAGTATATAAGTGCATGGGTAGTGGCTGGGTGATTGAAGGAGTGCATGGGTAATACCTGGGTGATTGCATGAGTGCATAGGTAATGGCTGGGTGATAGCATGAGTGCAGGGGTAGTGCCTGGGTGATTGCAGCAGTGCATATGTAGTGCCTGGATGATTGGAAGACTGCATGGGTAGTATTTGGGTGTTTTTATAACTACATGGGTGTTGGGCCTAGCCAAATATACAGCAACAGTCTATTACATGACTCAACTGTAAGTTTCTCCATATTGGTAAAAGCATGCATACAAATGTCTCTACCTTTTCAAATCATCATCATATCTAAAAGAAATATGTATACAATATTTCAGGAATATGGTGAAACCTACAACTGAGACATGTAATAGATCTGCCTGAGTGATTCCATAACTCCATGGGTAGTGCTTGGGTGATTGTATGAGTGCAAGGGTAGTGGCTGGGTAATTGGAGGAGAGGATGGATAGTGACTGGCTAATTGCATGAGTGCACACATAGAGCTTGAGTGCATGGATAAGTGTATGAATAGTACCTGAAGGCATAGATGGGTCATTGAGTAGTGCCTAGGTGAATAGATGAGTGCAACAGTAGGGCCTGGGTGATTCTATGGCTGCAAGGTTAGTGCCTGGTTATTACATGAGTGCATAGGTAGAGCCTGCGTGGATTGCATGACTGCAGTAGTAGTACATAAGTAGTGTCTGGGTGATTTTATAAGTGTATGGGTACTGGCTGGGTAATTGCATGAGTACAGGAATAGTGCCTGGGTGATTGGAGGACTTCAAGGGTAGTGCCTGGGTCATTATATAAGTGTATGGGTAGTGGCTCGGTGATTGAAGGAGTGCTTGGGTAATGCCTAGGTGATTGCTTGAGTGCAGGGGTAATGTGTGGGTGATTGGAGGAGTGCATGAGTAATGTCTGGGTGATTGCATGAGTCAACTGTAAGTCTCTCCATATTGTTAAAAGCATGCATGCATATGTCTCTACCTTTTCAAATCATCATCATTTCTAAAAGAAATATACAAATAGATGAATACCTGTATTATATACGTCTAGTATCTTTCACATGCATAGCAGACATGAAAACACATGTGCAAGTACAGACATACAGCAATCACAAGCCCATGCAGACCTTAAACTTAAAACTTGACAGACTGTACTTTACATTTCAAAGAGAGACCTACATTTCTGCGCTGTACTTCAAGCATACATTTCCCAGACTCATAGAAAGTAGCCTAATCACTAATCCCTCTCCCAAAATATCGTAAAACTCACTTCTGTGCTGCAGCTTCACCATTCTACGAAAACTCAGAATGTTGTGCCTAGACAAATATAAAACAGCGACCTATCAGATATCTCTGCCATAAATCTCACAATATTCCTAAAACCATGCATCCTTGTATCTGTAGCTATTGCCAAAAGCATAACAAGAATCCGTAGGTGACGGATCAAAAGAACCTAGCCAAGAAACAAGGGCGGGTTCACCAATTGGGGTGAAGGCCACCTCTACTGGTAGAAAAGAAAAAATTCTTTTCTTGTGTCCCCTCACTCACCCAGGGTTGCCCCTAGGTGACATGCTTCATCATTAGCCATCCCAAACATCTACTGATTGGGGCGTGCTGCGACTTACGGATTTACGTAGGAGCACTTACCTTGTGAGGCTATGTGTCGTGCAGTGTAGGGGGAGTGGTGTAAGTGATGTTTTAAAAATTACCTAATCTAGTGAGCTATTGTTTTATTCCTGCTCCTAGTTGGTAGGGGATAAAAGGGGGTTAATAAAAGGGAAATGTAACTGTTATGTAATTATAATCCCTTGTATTATGTCAACATGTTTCACAGGTATCCCCTAAACCTTTCTTCAGGACAACAAAGGGACCAGCCCTTTGTGTACCACTCACTGGCCGGACCTATAATAAAGTGAAGTGAAAAATTATTAATGCACACCTATTGTGTGAGCATTGGGAAAAAATATATACATACGGTTGCTTCTGAACACGTAGTAACTGTCATTGGGAAGAAAAAGCAAAATGCAAATTAATACATACTGCCTGCCCACCGTTCCTGTGGGCAGGTTAAGGCGTTACGCTGCGCGTAAAAGAAGGTACTTCATACTATGGTGTAAGTGCCCTTGAAAGCAAACTTAGTTAGTGCTCAGATCTTGTGTGGGTAATACTACACATGATACCTTAATTGTGAGCAGGCAAGGTTGAAAAGACATAATTTAAAAACACTTGTAGTCATGGACAAAAACAGGACACACACAACATGTAACTATAAAATCAATTTCTTTTGAAACATACTTATTTTTTGGCAAAAGTGCGCCTCATGGTCTGTCTGGGTGGAGGGGCCTGTAGAAACCCTATATTATATTAATAGACAAAGGAATGAGATAATGAGGATTTGTTATAAGCCACTCATTGCTTGTGCCTTCCTATGACTGGTTTAGAAAGAGCAAATGGAATTTAGTGAAAAAAGGCAAGTAAAGTTATGTAAATTCCTGTAGGGAGAAAAAATTGATGATGTCCTGTAGGGAGAAAAAAGTCTTACTGTGCTCAGCAACCCTCCGTCAATACGACCTATTCAGTCCCAAGGCAGACCGCATCTTAGCGTGTCTTTGCCTTAGTGCCGGTATAAGTAGTCTGAAAAACAGCCGAGTCATTCCCTCGTGCGTGTAAAGCGTAGTCTCGTATTGTGGTGTAAACGGTCCACCATGGTGTTGGTATTTTATGAAATGGGGGTGTGATTTTTGAAAGTCTAAATTACTAATTAGAGTGCAGGAGTACCTTATACGAAAAAAGAAGGATGCACGGTATTTTGTCAAAATAGGTTGGGGTCAGTATCGAACCCTGGTCACAGGGACACCATGAGTTTCTTAAATAGCGGCCATATTGGAATGGTCAAAAAACAATAAACAGAAAAAGAAAAGAAAAGAAAAGGAAAAAGGCTAGGGATGTTTTGTCATACTGCCTTCAATTTTATCAAAAAACGAGGTAGAGGATTTCATTGCCTTTGTTCTTGATTTAGATTTTCATAAAATGCCGTTAAGAAACATGCCAGACGTTGTTTTTTTTTATTATTTATTTATTCTCAGATATCGGGGTTAATTTATCTAGTGAAATGGCCTGATGGTATATTCTCGTTCGAACCTCTAATTTTATGAAAAGGGGTTGTGATTTTTAGAAAGTCTAAATTAATAATTTGAGTGCAAGAGTACCTCGTACTAGAATAAGAGGACGCCCGGTATTTTGTCAAAAATAGGTTGGGTCAGTATCGAACCCTGTTTTGATAAAATTGAAGGCAGTATGACAAGAAACATCCCTAGCCTTTTCCCTTTTTCCTTTTCTGTTTATTGGTTTTTTTGACCATTCCAATATGGCCGCCATTTAAGAAACTCATGGTGTCCCTTTGAACGAGGGAATGACTCAGCTGTTTTTCAGACTACTTATACCGGCACTAAGGCAAAGACACGCTAAGATGCGGTCTGCCTTGGGACTGAATAGGTCGTATTGACGGAGGGTTGCTGAGCACAGTAAGACTTTTTCTCCCTACAGGACATCATCAATTTTTTCTCCCTACAGGAATTTACATAACTTTACTTGCCTTTTTCACTAAATTCCATTTGCTCTTTCTAAACCAGTCATAGGGAAGGCACAAGCAATGAGTGGCTTATAACAAATCCTCATTATCTCATTCCTTTGGCTATTATTATAATATAGGGTTTCTACAGGCCCTCTCACCCAGACAGACTGCATGAGGCGCACTTTTGCCAAAAAATAAGTATGTTTCAAAAAGAAATTGATTTTATGTTACATATTGTGTGTGTCCTGTTTTTGTCCTTGACTACAAGTGTTTTTAAATTATGTCTTTTCAACCTTGCCTGCTCACAATTAAGGTATCATGTGTGGTATTACCTACACAAGATCTGAGCACTAACTAAGTTTGCCTTTTCAAGGGCACTTACACCATAGTATGAAGTACCTTCTTTTACGCGCAGCGTAACGCCTTTACCTGCCCACAAGAACGGTGAGCAGGCAGTATGATTTAATTTGCATTTTGCTTTTTCTTCCCAATGACAGTTACTACGTGTTCAGAAGCAACCGTATGTATATATTTTTCCCAATGCTCACACAATAGGTGTGCATTGATAATTGTTCACTTCACTTTATTATAGGTCCGGCACGGAGTGGTACACAAAGGGCTGGTCCCTTTGTTGTCCTGAAGAAAAGGTTTAGGGGATACCTTGAAACATGCTGACATAATACAAGGGATTATAATTACATAACAGTTACATTTCCCTTTATTAACCCCTTTTTATCCCTACCAACTAGGAGCAGGAATAAAACAATAGCTCACTAGTTAGGTAATTTTTTTAAAACATCACTTACACCACTCCCCCCTACACTGCACGACACATAGCCTCACAAGGTAAGTGCTCCTACGTAAATCCGCAAGTCGCAGCACGCCCCAATCAGTAGATGTTTGGGATGGCCCCAATGATGAAGCATGTCACCTAGAGGCAACCCTGGGTGAGTGAGGGGACACAAGAAAATAAATGTTTCTTTTCTACCAGTAGAGGTGGCCTTCACCCCAATTGGTGAACCCGCCCTTGTTTCTTGGCTAGGTTCTTTTGATCCGTCACCTACAGATTCGTTTTGATGTATTCTGATCACACAGGAGGGTGAACCTAGCCCAATCCTCCTCCTCCCCATTTTTCTGATTGCTATCAAAAGCATAACAATACATGTGAAATAGAGACATATCTCACTCACAAGACCATAAAGGCTTTAAAAATTGACAGACTACACTTAACATTTCAAACACATTCCTAAAATTATGCGGCAGATTTCAAGTGAAGTTTTACACAGACTCTAATAAAGTACCATTATCACTAATTCCTCACCCAACATATCTTAAACATCACTTATCTACTGCTGCTGCTTCACTATTCTACTACTAATCAGGTATTGAACATAGCTAAGAGCAAAGCAGCAACCCTTCACATATCTCTGTTTTAAGTTTTCTCACATTTCTAAAAGCTTGCATGCCTGTGTCTGTACCTTTTCCTAGTGCCATCATATATAAAAGAAACATACAAATAGATGTATATCTGTATATTATAAATCTAACATCTTCAGACGTATAACACGTTCAATAATAGGTTTGCAAGTAGAGATATACCTCACTCACAACACCATCCACATCTTAAAACTAGACAGACTACACTTCAAATTTCAAACAGACACTAAAAATTATGCGGTATATTTGAACTGTAGCTTTCCACAGACTCACAAAAATTAGGCTAATAACTAATCTCTCTGCAAACATGTGTTAAACCTCACTTTTGAGCTGCAGCTTTACCATTCTACAACTACTTAGAGTGTTACACCTAGCCAAAAATAAAGCACAAACTCCTTCACATGTCTCAACTGTAAGTCTCACCATATTCCTGAAAGCATATATGCATATGTCTGTACCTTTTGCTAGCAGCATCATATATAAAAGAAACATACAAATAGATACATGCATGTGTTTTATACATCTATCATCTTTAGATACATAACACACATCACAATATATCTTCTAGTAAAGACTTTCTTCAATCACAACACTATGCACACCTCAGAAATTCACAGAACACACTTTCCATTTCAAGAAAATACCAAAAATTATGTAGCATATTTCAAATGTACCTCTCTACAGACTTATAAGAAGTACCCTAATCACTAATACTTTATGTAAACATGTTTTAAACCACACTTTTGTACTACAACTTCACCATTCTACTACTACTCACAGGGATATTCACAAGAACGTGCGATAAACATCGGCAAAATAGGTTAACGCAATTTTCCATATCGCCGTCTATCGCGGGAAAAATAACTCTGTGTTAACGTGGCATTCTAAACACGGCGGTAAATGCGATAGTACCCCGATAACGCAGCAAATGTCCGCGATAACAGTACCGGTACGGCGATAAAATCCAAACCCGAACGCGAAAAAAGTTGCGATGGGCCCAACCGCGATAAGACAAACAGCGAAAACCAGCGCCAGGCCTGCAATTCACAATGTCAGGCGGGATAAACCACCACAAAAGCAGAAAAGAAAACACAAACAAAAACCAAACTACAGCGAAGCACAATGGAGGCAGCCGGAGCAGGTACAGAGGACGATCAGAACCCCACAAGCCTCCCGGAGGACCAGCTTGGGACCTCGGGGTCAGGGAAGGGCAAGGACAAGAGGAAGACAGTGTTCAGTCCGCAGGAAAACAGGATCCTGATCACGGAGGTGATAGAACACCATTAACAACTGTTCATCACCTCCACTGTGTCAGACCCTTTCCCGCACCACATCTTCAACAAAGCCAGCAGCTCCATCGCACCCCACCTGTGCAACGTCATCAATCTCTCCTTCGAGACCGCGACCTTCCCAGAGAGCTGGAAACACGCAGAGATCAACGCCCTACTCAAAAAAACCAAGGCGGACCCGAGAGACCTCAAGAACTTCCGGCCCATCTCCCTGCTTCCGTTCCCTAGCCAAGGTCATCGGGAAGATCGTCAACAAACAGCCAACCCTGATACTCCTCGAAGAAAACAGCATCCTGGACCCATCCCAATCGGGGTTCCGCAGCAACCACAGCACTGAGACTGCCCTCATCGCCGCCACCGACGACATCAGGATCCTGCTGGACAACGGTGAGACCGCAGCCCTTCATCCTGCTGGACCTCTCCGCCGCCTTCGACACTGTCTGCCACCGCACTCTCACGCGCACGCCTCCACGACGCAGGGATCCGAGACAAGGCTCCTGGAATGGGCCACTCTCCTTCTCGCCGGCAGAACCCAGAGAGTCCGCCTCCCACCATTCCGATCCGAAGCCTCCGAGATCATCTGCGGCGTACCCCAGGGATCATCCCTCAGCCCAACACTGTTCAACATCTACATGGCCTCGCCGCACGCATCGCCAGACAGCACGACTCTCAACATAATCCTCTTACGCCGACGACACTCAACTGATCCTCTCCCTCACCAAGGACCCCCTCGCTGCCAAATCCAACCTCCATGAAGGAATGAAGGCCGCCGCCGATTGGATGAAGATCAGCCGACTAAAACTGAACACGGACAAGACAGAGGTCCTCATCCTCGGCTCCAACCCCTCAGCCTGGGACGACTCCTGGTGGCCAACAACACTAGGAGCAGCCCCGACACCCACCCGACCACGCACGCAACCTGGGAGTCATCCTCGACTCAACGCTCTCCATGGCCAAGCAAGTCAACGCAGTCTCCTCCTCCCTGCTTCAACACCCTCCGCATGCTTCGCAAGATCTACAGGTGGATCCTGACAGATACAAGAAGAACAGTCACCCAGGCCCTCGTCAGTAGCAGACTTGACTATGGGAACGCCCTCTGACGCGGGAGCCCCGGCCAAGCTCATCAAGCGACTGCAACGCATACAAAACGCCTCCGCACACCTGATCCTCGATGTGACCACGCCACAGCCACATCACCCCCCACCTGAGGAACCTGCACTGGCTCCCCGCCGACAGGAGAATCTCCTTCAAACTCCTCATCCACGCACACAAGGCACTCCACAAGACTGGCCCAGCCTACCTCAACAGACGACTCCTCTTCTACGTCCCCAACCGCCAGCTCCGCTCCGCCTCGACCTCTCCCTCGCCACCGTCCCTCGCATTCGAAGAACTACCACCGGCGGCAGATCCTTCTCCCACCTCGCCGCCAAGACCTTGGAACACCCTTCCACTAAGCCTACGACAGACCCAAGACCTGCTGACCTTCAGGAGGCTACTCAAGACCTGGTTGTTCGACCAGTAGCAGCACCCCCCCCTTTTTTCTCCCCAGCGCCTTGAGACCCTCGCGGGTAAGTAGTGCGCTCTACAAATTCTGTGATTGATTGATTGATTGGCAACAAAAAATGCAATATGGCAGTCCATCGTGGACAAGGTGAATGCAGTCGGAGTGCTGAGGAGGACAATGGACGAGGTCAAGAGGAGCTGGAATGATGTGAAGCGCAAGACCAAGCAGAAACTCGCAGACAACCAGAAGGCAGTAATGCAGACTGGAGGTGGAAGTCCAGCGCCACAGGAGGGAGCTGGATGAGATGGAGGAAATGGAGGTCCACAGTCATCAGTGGGGAGATGGTGTCAGGAGTTCGGGGACCGGACACTGCTCAACATGACCCGACACAACAGCAACAGGGTGAGTAACCACCAGGGACTGGGGGACGGGGGAGATGGGGCCCAATGGCACACATGCACAATTAAGTAGAGCACATCTGCGGACAAACCATGGCCAAGAGTCACAACTCCAACCAAGAGCCCAATTTACCCATGTCTGCAACATCACAGCACTGCATAAGCACAGAAGTGAAAGCCACACCGCCTGAAAGGGATAAGGGCCAGCCAAAGCAGAGCTGAAGGGGCAACTCACCTACAATGCAGCACACACACATAAGATCCAGGAGCACCGCAACATTTACAACAATGTTGAACAAACAGCAACACCAGCACAACAGAACAGAGGACACGACCGCTGCCGCTTGTGTGTGTGGAAAATGGCCATTCCGCGATGTGGCAGCAGTAGGAAAACTGTGAGATGATAATGTACTAGTACAACCCCACATCCCTGATGGCGCAGTAATGCATGTATGGCCGTGACCCAGATAGGGCAGTGAGACACACATTGTCATACAAATCAACACTCATCACAGTTTAATACAAGTGAAGGTGCGTAGACTATATTAGCACATGCGTGTCTGGGCACGGCCAAGATAAGTGCCACAACATGCAGACCAATGCAGCAGTGTGTCCAGAACGTGGAACGTTGCCAAGCGCCGCTGTCCACTCCGGGGGGAGTGCCACACCATTCACAGGTGTGTGTTTACCCGCGTTGTTGTCCGCCCACGTATTCGGAGTCCAGGCGAATGCAGCCATGTCCACTGTCGTCGTGGGAGATGTGACCAGAACCCCAAGTTCCAACAAGGAACGGGACATGTGCAATGTGTTCCAAACTGTTGTGTCTACATGTACGAAGTTACACGCTCCATGAAAGCGAGTGCAGCTTCCGTAGGCAATCATTTCCAACATGAGGTCGTTGTCGACTTCATCGAACAGGACGGCGAAGCTAACCATTAGCAGGTCCGGACAGATGTGCTGCTTCCACCCCCTTTCACCAATTAGCACTACAGCCCAATAGGGGAGCGGCTCAATGTGGTCACTGCACACAAGAAGTTCTGCAATCTCCCAGGTCCAGCTGCCAGCATGTATGCCAAGTATCCAGTGCATCCTATAGATGGGTATCACGGTGACACTCATGGTCGTGGGCCAACAGGGCGCACACACATGTCAAAATCCAGTTCGGC
>CAWUFW010031815.1:0-14912 GCA_963921515.1 Calotriton arnoldi | reverse complement strand
ATTGTGAGCCCTACTCACCGCAGTGGAGGCAGGAGGCAGCGGTGAGGAAGGGCCCACAGGCACGTGTTGTTGACTTCAGCAATGTCTCTTGCCTACGGGACTGCGTCATCTGCAATCGCGACTCGATCTGAATTGTGAGCCTTGCTGTCCGCAGTGTATATCGAAGGCAGTAGTTTGTACAGACATAAGTCCGCGGTGCTGTGCCGCTGGGGGCCTGTGTGGCAGAAGCCAGCGATCGGCTGAGGAGGCTGGCGGTCATGTTGGCGGCCTCGTGGCAGGGTGAGGGGCGCCGCCCTGGCAGACGCTTTGGCCTTCCCACAAGTGAACCACGCCCAGAGCTCCGGCCTATTTATTCACACTCCTGAAGTGGCGTACGTCGGACCAGCCCACTCCGGTTACGCTTATGCTTACAGGGGGGGACGACACAGCTACATGACTGAGATCTTCCCTAGTGTTTGACGTAACATAGTTAGGTCCACTGTCCACAACACTACAAGCACCAGTAGTATTTGTGCACATGGAGAGGTGTGTGTTCTGCATACTGAGATGTGTCCAGCACATCACCGCTACACTTTGCATTGTGTGCATTGTTAAACATGGGTGAATTGCTTCCTTCACATATAGTTTGTTCACACCTGTCCAAATATTCAGCTATTGTGTGGCTGAGGGGCCATGCCGTTTTCGGAAAGTTCGCTGTCTTGTTCTGCGCTGCCTCAGTGGTAGAGGGGGGGGCCTGGGGGTGGTGGTGGGTGTTGTGGCATTCTTGGGTGTTGGAGCTGCTTGATCAGTAGGTCTATGACATGTGTTGGTCTTCAGATGTGGCTCTGGGCTGGGCTCCCTTTCATACTGTATGTAGTTGTTTAATATTTAAAAAACAGGAAGACATTATATAGTTTAAATAACAACAAAAATTACAGTAGGGAGAGGGGTGGTACGGGGGGGGGAGGTCCTGAGAGTTGTGGCAGTGGGTGTTGTGTCCTTCTTGGGTGTCGGAAAAAACTATAGGTTAAATAAACATTATAATTAGAAGTTAGCATTAAAAAAAACATTGAAATTCACTGAAAAAACCATATGTTTCAGGGACGTTATAGATAGAAATTAGTATTTAAAAAAACCTTTGAAATTCACTGAAAAAACCATAGGTTTCAGGCACGTTATAGTTAGAAATTGGCATTTAAAAAAACCTTTGAAATTCACTGAAAAAACCATAGGTTTCAGGCACGTTATAGTTAGAAATTAGCATTTCAAAAACCTTAGAAATTCACTGAAAAAACCATAGGTTTCAGGGACGTTTTAGTTAGTTGGACATTTCACTCATAAAAAACCATAGAAATTCCACCGTTATAGCTAGTTCAGCTAACTATAACTCGCGCCCCCGCAATGCACTGCTGATGACGTCACATATTACATCATTCATGACATGGTCAGTGACATCACTGATGACATCACTGATGACATCATCCATGTGACAATCTGATGTACCTCGTCACACACTAATATAACCTTTGATACACTCACTTTAAAATACAGACAACCATTTTCGATACCATTGACACACTAATACCAGTTACTACATACCCACTCAGTGATTCCTAGGTCTAGACACACATCTACCCATTCACCCATACAATCAGTGATACATGTAGTCACTGATCAATAGAACACTATCAAATGCACTCATACACCTATATAGACATTGACACACAAGCACTCATCCTAGTCAGTTATGTACTCATCCTAGTCACTCATGCAAAGAATCAATCACAGTTCCATTTACTCACCTACACACTTATACACACACCACCTCATTTATTCATACAGATAGTAACGCATACTTAGTCTCTTATATAATCACTAAGACAAGTATACACTCATACATACAGCCACTCTCACAATCACCGACTCTCACGTATAGTCATTTCTATACACCAACTCTCACATACACTGCCTTTTATATATGAACTTAGTTGGACATGTGCACCGAGACATCGATTCACTCACCAAGATGCCCATACACACATTTACCCACCCATACAACTGTTTCCACATGCACTCTTAAACTCATACACCCACTCACACATCTATGCACAGAGTCACACACCCCCCACCCAACCACACACACACACTCAGTCTCCTATACAAATACGCAGGCAACTAATCAATAACCCATATAGACATTGATGTAGCTACTGACCAACCGATGCAGCAGCTTACACAACAACAGACAGAGTGATACAGACATTCACACACTTTAGACACTAACCCATGTATTCAGTAAGATACATTTAATCATTCACTTAAACAGTCAGTCACACACACCTACTAAATCCTCCATCCAGACACTTATACATCCATTCATTCTTCAATACAGCTTGGTATATATATAATACATATTTAAATTTTAAAGAAAGCTACATTCACTGGATGATGTCATCAGTGATGTCACTGACCATGTCATGAATGATGTAATATGTGACGTCATCAGCAGTGCATTGCGGGGGCGCGAGTTATAGTTAGCTGAACTAACTATAACGGTGGAATTTCTATGGTTTTGTATGAGTGAAATGTCCAACTAACTATAACGTCCCTGAAACCTATGGTTTTTTCAGTGAATTTCTAAGGTTTTTGAAATGCTAATTTCTAACTATAACGTGCCTGAAACCTATGGTTTTTTCAGTGAATATATATATATATATATATATATATATATATATATATATATCACAGCTCCTTCGTTTCACGTACTCCGTGCACTCTCGTGCGGGTGCTTTTCGCGGGTCGTGCGCCCGCAATTATGACAGCTCCAACTTCGTATTTTACCTCCAAACACAAAGAAAGCACTCACCGTGAGTGCTTTCTTTGTGTTTGGAGGTAAAAATACGAAGTTGGAGCTGTCATATATATAGATATATATATATATATATATATATATATATATATATATATATATATATATATAGATATTTATAGATATATTTATTAATTATAAGGTATTGAATAGTAAACATGTTTGTATAATTGTCATATTTGAAAATAAACTTTAGTTTTGCTTTAATTTTCTTGTTGGATATTTAATCGATGGTTGTGGTTGATTCACTGGTTTAATTTTTTCTGTTGGTTTCAAAGCAAAATTTTATTTTTATTAAAGTGTTACATTTAATTTGATTATTTCGTTTATTTAGTCTCTATTTTTATCTAGTAGAGAGAAAAAAATACTTACTATTTTTAGTTGATGAAGTTTATTTCGTTGATGTTGTTGTATGTTGAAGTTTTTAGAAGCTTTGAAGAGAAAAGTATTTGTTAGTTATATTTTGCTTTTTTATTTAATTTATTGTTTTTTTATTAGTTTGCTTTATTTGTTGGTTAATTTATATACTTACTTAGGGGGTCATTACGATGCCGGTGCCTGGGACTGCCCGCCTGCAACGCGGCAGTCCCGCACGTGAAATTACGTTGTGACCGCCACAGTGGCGGTCGCATCTTGCTTGTTTACCATTGCGGCGGGTGCTGCTGGCTGCAACACACGCCGCAATAGTAAAAACGCATGTAGTGCCTTTCCCTGCATTACGTGGCAGGCACCACATGGGAAATGCAGGGGGGTACCATGGGTACCCCCGAAGTGCACAACCACCTCCCATTGACACAAGGGGGGCCCGCAACGGGCCCCCAAAACCAATCCCCGCCAGCCTTTCAATGGTGGTTTACCCACCACGGAAAGGCTGGCTGCTGCCAGCATCGTAATATGGCAGACGTGCCCGCCAGGCACCGCCACCATTTTACACCTGCAGAACGATTGCCTGTGGCGTTAGCGTGGTGGACCATCTTTGCGACCGCCGCGGTCGCACAACAATCCCCCCCGCCATCGTAATGTGGCGGGGGAAAATTGCTGTCCCATGGCGGAGGGCCCGCCAGGGAGGGCCCACCACCGCATGGCTGGCGGGCCTTCCGCCATCGTAATGACCCCCTTAGTCTGATATTTTTGTTTAATGTTGATTTTGTCCTTGTTTTCGAAGTTAATCATTGTTTTGAGTTTTAGTGAAGTGTAATCTGTGAAACATAAAAGAAGACGTTATAGTTTTAGTTAATTTGATTATTTAGATTATTTAGACTCTATTTTTATTTTGTTATAAAAAAATATACTTACTATTTTTAGTTTAGTTGATATTGTGGTTTTGTTGACTTCTGTAGAAGCTGTTAAAAGAAAAGTATTTGTTAGCTATGTTTTGCTTTTTTATTAAATTTATTAGTTTTATATCCTTTACTTTATTTGATAGTTAAGTGATATACTTACTTTTTATATTTTTTTTGTAATGTTGATTTTATTGTTGTTGTGGACGTAAATCTTTGTATTGAATTTTCTAGGTGTATTTTTAGTGAAGTTTAATCTGTGACATATAAAGGAAAACATTATATAGTTTTAGTTAATTTTGTTTTTAAGCTAATTTGATTTATTTAGTTACACAGTTTTGTTCTTACCTTTAATGAGAGATTTTCAGAATAGTTGTTTGTGTAGATCTTTTTTGTTCTGTATTCTGTCGCATAAAGGTTCGTTCTTCCTCTGTGTTTGTCCGTTATATGGTAAATTTTGTGTTAATTAATTGATTGTTTTTATAGTGTTTATTTAATTAGTTAGAGTTTAATTTTGGTTTGTGTTGGTGTAGTTTAAATTCCTTGGTTGAGATAGCTTTTGTGAATTTGTTAGCAGTTACCTTTTAATTTGTTTAATATTTATTATGTTTATTTAATGTTTGTTTTAATTTTGTTTATTATTGTTATTTAAATGTATATGTACATAAATGTGGTATATTTTTTTATGAATTATATATATTTATGTTTGTTTATTTTTGGTGGTTGTGATATTTATGTTGTATTGTTTGTTTATTTATTTAGTTTATTTGTTTTATTTAATGTTATTAATTTTTAATTTTTTTACTGTATGTTTAAAATGTTTGGAATATGTTATTTTACTATATTATTTAAAATAGTTTATTTTTATGTTTAAATGTTATTTTCAGTATAGTTTATATGTATTTTATCGAGGTTTGTGTTGTCAATATTATTTATATCGATGTTTTTGTTGTGTTTAATTTTATTTTAATGTTATCGCTATTTTTGTGTTCTTTATTTTTGTTGTCGATATTTTTGTCATCGAGATTTTTTTAAACAACATTTTTTATCGATGTTTGTGTTTTTTCTGTTTTGTGTATGGTGTCGATATTTTTGTTTACGATATTGTTGACTCTACACTTTTGTAGTTAGTAGAGGCCATGTCAATGAAAAATGAACTATCTGTAGATGACAGTGAACTGCCACATTATCTTTTAGTTACACTAAATAAATCTCCCCCATCATGTCTATTAAACCTAGGTGGGTTGCGAAAATTTGTCGTTCTTAAAAGTGGGTTATGGTTCTAAAAAGTCTGGGAAGCACTGCATTAGACACTATGGGCCCGATTCGATCTCGCTCGGAAAGCCCTACGGCTGACTCAGTCCCATAGAGCTTTCCGAACGACTCGTGCTCCTGGGCTCCGAACGCCCGAGTACGATGCAGGTAGACGCTGACGGACTCGGGTCGCTCGGAGCCCCATTGAAGTCAATGGGAGCCTGTTGTACATTGCGTACATAGGCTTCCATTGAGAAAAAGTATGTCATGGAAAAGGGCGCCCCCTGTCGTGGGGATGCGTCGGTGCCCCCCGCACCGTACATGCATGTGTAGGTGGACCCTTGGGTCCCCCCTGTGACCGAGTCGTAGGGCTACGGGTGAAGGGGGACCCGCTACGGCCCCTGAAGTCCCCTTCCCGAAGCTTTTTCGAGTTGGAGGCTCCGAGTCGATCCGGCTGCTCGACGCGCACATCGTACTTGGCCGCTCGGAAATCGGACCCATTGCGCTGCATGAGTTGGCCATGTTGTAGTCGTCCGGAGGGCTTCGCTGACGGGTACGCGTCGCTCGGAGTGCGAGGCGATATTCACATCGTACTCGCTTGCTCATACTGCGGGACAAGTTGGTCGGAAATCGCACTCGCGAGATAGGAATCGGGCCCTATGACTCAACACATAGAAATGCTTAATGAGGAAATTAGTATGAATGGTTTTGAAAGTCAAAAACAAAAATGTAGATCTAAAAGAGAAGGTTTAGAGAAATAGACACTGAGAATGTGTGAGCAACAGTCAGAGTGATAGATGGTGATCTTTTAAAGCTGTAAGAAAAATATGTTCAGTTACAGAACTAAAATCATTTTCCTTTGACATTGTAAAATATATTAAAAATATATGAACATGAATAAGAAGAAGGTAAAGCACTATTTGCATTACAGTCATCTTTTCAGCTGTTAAAATCACTCAGAGTTCCATGGAACCATACAACAACTTCCCGTTTTCGAAACATATAAGTTGAAGCATCAAATATATTAAGTAAACATGGCTTAATCTCTGTATTGGAATTTGAAATGGTACCACCTTCTTCCTTATATTTCAAACAAAATGTTATTGTTTTTAATTAAAAGCATAAAGCAATAGCTGCCAGTATACGTTACACATAATGAATATTGCACTATGACAGTACATATAATAAATAGGTTAAAAATGACAATTATGAAGGTACATATAATAAATAGGTTACAAATGACAAGCAAAGAAGTACATATAATAAATAGGTTAAAAATTACATGCAAGCAAGTACAGTCTGAGTGCACAACATATTCAAACATTTCATTAGTCTACTACAGCTTCTAACTAGCAAACAACAACTAACTCCCCCACCTACAATTACCCCTTGCCAAGCTGTCATATGTAGTGACCACAATGCCCAACATATTCAAAGTTCACCACAGCAGTTCCAAATCCCGCCCAAGATGATCCATGCAAGGACAGCTATTATCTCCCTCCGGATCCTTCTGAGAAATCATTGGAGCTATTTGACGTATCGGTGTCATCATTTAGGCCAGCACCAACAAGCAATCCACAAGGTGTTCCCATGCTCTAACCCTTTCAATTGTTCCCTGCTCTCTTTTCAGCTCTCAAGACCTGCCCATTTAACTAGTTCTTCTCGCCATTTAATCATGCGCGGACCTCGCGTAGACCTTCAATCCATTATCAATTCTCGTTTTGCCAGAATAAATTCCAAGTTAATAAATCTAGTAGTGGTTTCCTCTTTTTGAGGCAAGGGTATCCTCAAGTATGCAGGCCATGGGTGGACAAGGGATCGCTCATAAAGTTATTTCATTAACACAGGTCATTACCGCTTCCCAGAACTCCACTAAGGATGGGCTGGACCAAACCATATGGAACATTTCAGCCCTTAACTCCCCACATCTTGGACATTTCGCAGCAGCAGTCACATAAAACCTATTGATCTTGCCAGGTGTAAGGTGAGCTCTATGCAGAATATGAAAATTAATCAATTTGAACCTGGCATTACGCAAGACAGCATGTATATGTGCTAAAATTCTTTCCCAGTCCATATCAGTAATCTGAAGCTCTAGGTCTGTCTCCCATTTCTCTTTCAGATCAGTGAGGAAGCTGGAACACCAGCATGAATAGCACAATAGTAAGACCTCCGACCCTCGGTCTAGGTCCACTCTCTCCCCGCAGCTCCGCTGTGCTGTCTCTTGCCTCCAGACCCCGTCCTCCTCCTTGGGAGGTTCAAGGCTGCTGCCCGCTCCTGCAACTGCTGCCCGCTCCAACTGGGACCAGACTGCCTGCAACCACCGTAACCTTTCTCAGCCATTTTTTTTCTCCTAATTTTTCCCTGTTGTGCCACTGTTATTGTGCACATCTGTGTCTTGCTCTAATTCCACCACTGTTTTTATTTTCTCATGCCTGCCTGTTCCTTTCGCCTTTTGCCGCTGCTGCCCCTGCAGCCCCTCCCCCCGGAATTCCCCAAAGGAATTCCCCCCCCGGAATTCCCCCGCTCCCGCCTCCCAGACTCTCCTCCCACCCACCTCCCCTACTTAATGGCGGCCGCTGCGGGGGAGCTCGAGTAAGACCACCGACCCTCGGTCTAGGTCCACTCTCTCCCCGCAGCTCCGCTGTGCCGTCTCTTGCCTCCAGCCCCGACCTCCTCCTTGGGAGGTTCGAGGCTGCTGCCCGCTCCTGCGCCTGCTGCCCCCTCCAACTGGGACCAGACTGCCTGCAACCACCGTAACCTTTCTCAGCCGTTTTTTTCCTCCTAATTTTTCCCTGTTGTGCCACTGTTATTGTGCACATCTGTGTCTTGCTCTAATTCCACCACTGTTTTTATTTTCTCATGCCTGCCTGTTCCTTTCGCCTGTTGCCGCTGCTGCCCCTGTGGCCCCTCCCCCCCGGAATTCCCCCGCTCCTGCCTCCCAGCCTCTCCTCCCTTCCACCTCCCCTACTTAATGGCGGCCACTGTGCGGTCACACAGTGGACGCGCGCAGCGGGCGCGCCGCCGGCACTCCGAAGGTGCGCCAAAGGCAAGACTGTCTCTGCCCGTCCGCAACCCGACTGCAGCCAGCACCAGGAACCCTGGACCTCCCACTAACCATCACTATGACACCACCACCCTCCTCGCACTCAACCCTGGAAGACTTAGAGAATGCCAACAGGCCTCGCCAAACACGACCCACGGCCAGTTCTCCTGCCTCCACTGCCGCCAGACCCTCACCGCCACCCCGGCCTCCAACACCGCCGACGCCAACACCGGCGACACCCTAAGATGCATCCTCAACGTACGCTCCGTACACAAACATGCCATGGAAATCTGGAACCTACTCGACTCTCTCTCGCCCGACATCGCCTTCTTCACAGAGACCTGGACCAACGCATCCTCCGCCCCGACATCAGCACCGCCATCCCAGACGGATACAAGATCCAGAGGAAAGACCGCCCCAACCACCCAGGAGGGGACCTCGCCATCGCCCACAAGAGCACCCTCTGCCTCACCACCTCCAGCGAAACCTTCCCCTCCGCCGAACACCTGCACTTCCAGATCCAGACCACCCCCAAAGCCACACTCTGATGAACCCTCATCTACAGACCCCCTGGCCCCGAACACCCTCCGCCACCACCATCACCGACTTCATCGCACCCCACGCCATCGCATCAACAAACTACATACTCATTGGAGACCTGAACTTCCACCTCGACAACCCCAGCGACTCCAACTCCACTATCCTTCGTGTCAACCTCGCCAGCATCGGACTTAAACAACTCGTCAACACACCGACACACAGAGCAGGACACACCCTCGACCCCATCTTCGTGGCAAGAAACAGCGTCCAATTCAGCCACACAACGCAGCCGCCATGGACCGACCACCACTGCGTACACTTCGCCAGCAACAAACCCAAGGCACCCAAACCAGCCCCACGCCCACCTCGAAGGAACTGGAGCAAGGTTACCGACGAGCAACTTAACTCCACCCTCACCCGAGACAACCACACCTGGGCACCCAACGCAAACGACGTAAACAACGCAGCCAGAGAACTCCACACCTGGATCTCCAACTGCGCAGACTAGCTCGCCCCGCTACGCAACCCCGACAGACAACGCCCAAGGAAAGCCGCCTGGTGCACCACCGCTCTCCAAGAAGCCTGATGCACCTGCAGACGCCCGGAGAAGAACTGGAGAAACACCAAGACAACCGAAAACCACACCACCTACAAGGACACCATGACGGACTACCACAACCAGATCAGAGCCACCAAGAGGAACTTCATCCACAACAAAATCCTGGCCAACTCCACCAACTCCAAGGAACTTTTCAGTGTCATTCAAGAATTCACCAACCCATGCAGCAAAGCCACAGACATCACCCCATCCCAAGACCTCTGCGACAAGCTTGGAACCTATTTCCACCTCAAGATCAAAGACCTCTACGACAACTTCATCGACCATCCACCAGGTGCCACAGATGGCCCCCCGCCCCCCAGAAACACCAGCCAGCCCACCATCTCCAACTGGACACCGATCACGGCCGAACACACCGCCTCGACAATGAAAAGCATCCACTCGGGGGCCCCCACTGACCCCTGCCCCCCTCACATCTACCACAGAGCCGCGGCCACCATCGCACCCGAACTACAACGCACCATCAACACCACCTTCAAAACAGGCACCTACCCAGATGACTGGAAGCGCGCAGAAGTTAGACCCCTGCTCAAGAAGCCCACAGCTGACCCCACCGACCTCAAGAACTATCGGCCCATCTCGCTCCTCCCCTTCGCAGCCAAAGTTGCAGAGAAAACAGTCAACAGCAAACTGACACGATTCATTGAAGAGAACGCCATCCTCGACCAGTCCCAATACGGATTCCGAAGCAACCACAGCACAGAGACCGCCCTACTCGCCGCCACAGATGAGATCCGCACCCTCCTGGACCAAGGCCACTCCACAGCCCTCATCCTACTCGAACTATCAGCGGCCTTCGACACCGTCTCCCACCGCACACTAGTCGCCAGCCTACATGACGCAGGCATACAAGGAACAGCCCTGGACTGGATCGGATCATTCCTCACCGGAAGAAGCCAAAGGATCAAACTCCCACCCTTCCTTTCCGACCCCACGAAAATCACCTGCGGAGTCCCACAGGGTTTATCACTGAGCCCCACCCTCTTCAACATCTACATGGCCCCCCTCGCAGCCATCGTCCGACAACACGGCCTCAACATCGTATCCTACGCCGACGACACCCAGCTCATCCTCTCCTCACCAAAGACCCCACCACTGCCAAACTCAACTTCCAGAAAGGAATGCAAGATGTCGCTGTCTGGTTGACCAACAGCTGCCTGAAGCTCAATGTAGAGAAGACAGAAGTCCTCATCCTCGGTACCACCCCTTCTGCATGGGACAGCACCTGGTGGCCGACCGCCCTCGAAGCCCACCTACCCCCTCAGACCACGCCAAGAACCTCGGCATCGTACGCGACTCATCACTCACCATGAACCGACAGGTCAACGCCGTCACCTCCAGCTGCTTCAACACCCTCCGCATCCTCTGCAAGACCTTCAAGTGGATCCCCCCTGAGTCAAGGAAGACAGTCACCCATGCACTCATCACCAGCAGACTGGACTATGCAAACGCACTCTACACCGGCATCAACAAGTCCCTACTCCGCAAACTCCAGACAATACAGAACACCGCCGCCAGACTCGTCCTCGGCATCAGCCAACACCTACGAAGTCTGGCTCCCGTGGAGAAAAGAGTCACTTTCAAAATCCTCACTCACGCCTGCAAATGCCTACACAACAACGGACCCAAATACCTCAACGACAGAATCAACTTCCACCTACCCAAAAGAAACCTCCGATGTTCCAAACTCGCACTGGCCGAAACCCTGCGCATCCACAGAGCCAGAGCAGGCGGAAGATCCTTCTCTCACATTGCAGCCAAGACCTGGAACAAGCTACCGGCAGACATCAGACGCACCCCCTCCCTGAACACCTTCAGGAAGACCCTCAAGACCTGGCTCTTTGGCTAAACAGATCTGCGGACCCCCCCCTCAGCACCTTGAGACCCTCACGGGTGAGTAGCGCGCTTACAATTCCCTGATTGATTGATTGATTGACATGTGACCGGTTTCACACGACCCATCATTGTACAGAGGAACTGACACATTTGGTGTGCTACAGACTCAGCACCTCCATTCCCCCAGTGATTCCTAAGCATGGCAACCACTGCCTTGTGCAACAGGAATTGGCCTCCCGGTATACCAAATTCTTCAGCAAAGTCTTCAAACATGAGCAATGCTCATCCCAGTCTTAATCCCCTACATGATTAACCTCATAGTCAGCCCACCCCTCTATCTCCTCCAATGCTCCTACGCAAGCCACTATTTTCAGCCACTTTAGTGGCAGATGAGGCGAATAGGGCACTTGAACATGAGTCCGCAGTGTACAATGTTGCCAGCACTGCTGTATTACAAGGAGCACCCGAGAGGCCGCAGGTAAATGATGTCGGGGAACCAAGAGGACCTACAGTAAGTCCCGCAAGTCAGAAGGTGAGCAGGCGATACCCTCTTCTTCTGGATTCATGCAGTAAACCCACAAGTTTAAGCATTGCAGTTGGGCCCCAAGCACTCTAGGTCAGGTGCAGCCAGCCCTCCCCCTGCCACAGGGCACTGCAATTTTGTTAGTACCACCCTACGCCTACATGTCCCCCAGATCAGTTCCAAAAGTAGGGATTCCAAGTCCCGGACCAGCCGACAAGGCACCAGTAACGGCAGTGTGGTGAAGAAATCAAGCAATCTCGGGAGCACCACCATTTTAGACACTGCCAATCTGCCAGCCATGGATAATGGCAACATCATCCAAAGGTTTATACTAGTTAAAAGAGCTCCGATGGCTGCCCCAACATTACCACTTAGTAGATCCTGCTGGTTATAGTATATTTTCCCACCTAAATATTTGAGGGGCGACATCTCCACAGAGTGGGAAAAAATTGGATTTCTGCCAATTAATAAGCAGGCCGAGACTGCACCAAAGCGCTCCAATAAGTCTACTGCTTCCCGTAAATCCACTCTGACATCCAGGAGAAAGAGAATCAAATCCTCAGCATATAATGCTGCATAATGGGTTTGCCCTTGGATCTCCAACCCCTGGTAAACCCCCCCTCCATTGTGATGGTGAATAATAAGAGGGAGATTAGACACCCTTGCCTAGTTCCGTGCCCCACATCGTAAGGTTTAGTACAAGTTCTGCCAGTGCGAACCCGCACCGTGGGACCCGTGTAGAGAAGCCTGATCCAACAAAGGAACCCAAGACCTAACCCCCATTCGAGCAATTACTTGATACAAGAATTCCCAACTCAGACTATCAAAGGCCTTCTCAATGTCAATGGCCATAACTGCTGCCAACCGTTTATCCAAAAAGTCATCGTTCAGTATTGAGATGAGTCTCCGGATATTAAGCACCATATTACGCCATGGAATAAAACCAGCTTGATCTATATGAATCAAAGAGGGCATATGGGGTAGGAGTTGGTTCAGAAGAATTTGACTAAAGAATTTTATAGTCCATATTGAGCATGGACAATGGCCAGTAGGCACTGACTTCTGTGGGAAGGTCTCCAGGTTTCAGGAGAGGGATGTCTAGGCTTCACATGTAGACACCGGTTTATGGCCTGGCCTCAAAGCCCCAGAGTAAAGTTCTACTAGTTTAGGTGCCAGGCTGTCTCTATAAGCAGTAAAGAACTCCACAGGCAGGTCAGGCCAGGCCATCTGCTCCAGGAACCTTACCCATTTTCGTCCTATGAAAAAACAAGTATTACATGGTTGAAAATGGCTTCATTACAATACCAATTATTGGTTTACATTTTGAAGTTTGCCTTCTGAAGAAATAAATACGGTAGTAGTCGCATTTACAACATTCTTTTTGGGAATTATTTGTAGACAGTGCAATGTTATTTGTGTTGTTTATTAAAAACCATCATGTTTATTTAAATGCAAAGGATTGATTCTGTCAATTGGAAAATTCTCTGATATGTAAATAGATAACTACTAACTACAAACACAACTAATATGAATGAAATATGTAAAGATACAGGGTTTCCAGGACAAGAAATAATTGAAGTATTCAAAGTCATGGGAAAAGATACATATTTAGTGAGATTCGGAAAAAGAGTCTACAGTTACCTAGAGGATGTGTGTGAAAAGATTAAATGCTGTTGTTACACATTATATCTGCCACAAGGAGCAACTACCTTGCTCCACTGGCAAAACATTAACAAGTTTTCATAGGCAATATTTGACAAATCAGCTGGTATAGTTTCATTATTATTGAGACAGAAAATAATTAAAATCAGCAAATGAATACTATGCAACAAGAGTTGCACTTAGCACAACACAAATAATACAGCTGTTCTAAAAAGCTTACCTTCCCGAATTTGTTAACAGATCGGGAAATATCTGCATCAAACACAACAGGGTTAGTTTCACATTTGAAAGCAGCTGGCCTGACGATATTAGATGCATTCAAATACATATTAGCATCAGCGTCACAGACATTAAGATATTCAACATCTAGGGGCTTATTTACGAGATCCCTGCGTCACATTTGCACCACGTAAAGTGGTTCATTTGTGACGCATGCTCTCAAAGATTTATGAAGCCACGCAAAGTCACCCTGCATGACTCTGAGTGGCCTCATAAATCATGAGTAAGGTGATGCAGCGCAAATCTCTGTGTCGCTTTACTCTGCACTCGGGGGTGTTCCAGGGGCGTTGCGAAGGGTTTCACCACGCAACACTAATTAAATTTGATGCTGCCCCATATTTACAAATACATGTAAACCTGGGGAAGTGCCAAATCCGTACGCATTCCGAGATGAGGCGTAATGAGGAGAAATACCTTCATTTCTCCTCATTTTTTCCTCTTTCCATGTGTGCTGCATTCTAAACACACTCAGTAGACAGAAGAAGGTGCTAAAATTGTGAAACAAGAAACAGACAAAGTAACATTTACAGGCAATCCTAAAGTCTTATTGCTTCAGCAAATATATTGGTATTCCAAAAGACTGATGTGCATTGATTGTTTCTGACATGAGAGTTGTTGTACCACAAAAAGTACATGAGGAATGAAACTCTGCACTCTACTGATTCACTGAAAAATGCCACCATGAAGAAATAATGGTCTCAAGCGCTGACAGTATTGTGAAAATCAAATGAGTGCCTTATTCTGCCCTAGAGCTATATCAAATGGTGCAATATACACACACAATACTACATTAGTGATTGATTGAGTGTAAACATGACCATATTTAGTATTAAGGAAAGTATTATAGGTTCAGATCCTAGGAAAATTCATTAACTGTTGCACAGTAATGCTAAAAAATGTACGCTCAATTGCCATGTTTCCAGTTTAGAATCTTTTTAGGATTTTCACAAAGGTAATTTGCACCTTTGAGTAATTTACACATGTAACTTTACTCATACATTTTTGAGTAAGCAATACGTAACTTG
>CAWUFW010031814.1:0-14913 GCA_963921515.1 Calotriton arnoldi | reverse complement strand
TAATACTTAAACAAAAACAATCCAGGACCATCCACAGTCAGTTTGAAAACATATCATATTAACATTCGAGGAAATTCCAAATACGATTAAATCTTATCATTGAGCGAATAGATCAAGTTTTGGCTAATGCTCGTTCTTTTTCATAGATATCCTTCATAAGAATCAGCCAATCAAAAAATGAAGGTGGATTAGAGTTAATCCACTCTCTAGCTATACAAAGACGGGCTGTCACTAATAGAATAGACATTAAATTTCCCATATAAGGATCATCACATATTTTATACCCCAGCATAATTTCTTTGATCGATATGGTTGAATCAAAATTCAGCTGTTGACCAATATATTGTGTGACTTTTTCCCAGAACTCTGATAATTTAGGGCATAGATAAAACATATGAAGAATATCAGCCGCCTTTTGACCGCATTTAGGGCAGATTGTTCTATCCATACTCCCACTGCCTGGTAATTGTGTTACTAGTTGCCATTTTGTTATTTTGTCCGGAGTATAATATAGCATGCAAATAGTTCGAAACTGTTGTAGCTTTAGACTTACAGAATGTACTGAGTTATTTAATTTGTCTAGAGCCATTGTGAGTTCAGATGTTTCTATATCCACATTCAAAGTCTGGTTCCATTTATTTGCTAATTCACTAAGATCAGCACTTTTAACACTCCACAAATGTCCGTACATCGTACTAATTCTAGTTTTGTGAGCAGAATTTAAAAAGCAGGTAAGGACTATATGAGAGTGCGGCAAATGCATTAGTTTTTGTTTAAAGAAATAGTCTCTAAGTTGCAGATACTTAAAAAATGACTGATGTGGGAGACCAAAAGATTGTTGTAATGATAAGTAGGTAGAGAAGCCAGAATGATCATATAACTGTCCCAATCTATCAATACCATGTCTAGCCCAATTAGAAGCAGATCCGTCATGAAATATATTTGGAAGAGATGGATTGTTCCATAGTTGAAAATATTCATGTCTAACAAGATCCTCAAAAGTAAGCGATAGATAACAAAGAATTTCCTTCCAAATACATACAATGTCCCTTATAGTCTTGAATCGGACTCTTTTATAGTAATTAGGATCGTTAATCCTATACAAGAACATACGATTGTCATTACCTAAAGCTAAAGTAAGCCCATAATATGAGAGCTTATCAGTTAAAAGGCTTTGTATACGTCCTGTAAATGCTGCCCAGAAGTACAATTTAAGATCAGGAAGTTGCAAACCCCCAAATTTATAAGGAAACTTAAGAAGTTTTATCGATCGACGAGGTTGTTTATAGCCCCAAATAAAGCTACTGATTGCACCCTCTAATTTATGAAAAAAATTATTGGGAACCCGTATAGGAATTGCCCGAAACAAATATAGAAATTTAGGTAAAATGATCATTTTAATTATATTAATCCGGCCAATAATAGTTATGGGTAGCTTATTCCAATTCTTAAACTGTTTAATTACTGTCTGTAACAATGTTCCATAGTTTAATTTCCAAATTTGGTCCACATTTTTAGTGATTCTAATACCTAGATATGTAGCCACTGTACAAGTTCCGCGAATAGATGTATCAGGTGGCAGATTATGTATTATTTGTGTTTTACTTATATTGAGCTTATAGCCCGAGAAAAGCCCAACATTTTTAGCTTCTTCCTGTATTATATCACCAGTAGTTACTGGGTCTGATGTAAATATCGCAATATCATCCGCATATGCGACTACTTTAAGTTGATACGCACCATTATTGAATGAGGTAATATCTACATTTTGATTTAATGTTTCGATGAAAGGCTCGATATAAAGAGCAAAAAGTAAAGGAGAAAGTGGACACCCTTGCCTCGTACCACGTTGTATAGAGAATATCTTAGAATTCAAATTAGCATATGTTAGCTTGGCCTGCGGGTTAGTATATAGTGCCTTGATCCATTTCATAAACCGATCTGGTATTGCATTATTGCGTAGTATCTGCCATAATGCATCCCATACCACCTGGTCGAATGCTTTCTCAGCATCTAATAGAATCATCCCCATGGTACTTGATGTTTTATGAGCGATATCAAATGCAGTTATAGCTGTGTTAACATGTGCGGTAGTATCCCTGCCTGAGATAAATCCATGTTGGTGTTCAGATACCAGACCTGGCATATATGATGCCAGACGATTTGCCAATACTTTAGAGAATATTTTAGCGTCAGTATTAATAAGGGATATTGATCGATAAGACCCACATTCACCTGCACTCTTCCCTTTTTTAAGAAAAAAGACAATATTAATCATATCCCAAGAATCAGGAACTTGCTTGCACTCAGCTATCTGGTGCATCACTTCTTGGAGCAGTGGGAGAATTAAAGTTTTAAAGGTTTTATAAAACTCCAGTGGTAGGGCGTCATCTCCGGCTGCTTTGCCTAAAGGCAGCACAGCTACAGCAGTTGCAATTTCATCTTCTGATATATCAAGTTGTAGGTGTTCTATAGCCTCTGGATCGAGAACAGAGGGCCTCAATGATTGTAGATATTCTTCAGCCACCACTGAGTCATAGTTTTCTGACAGAGCATATAATTCCGAGTAGAATTGATAAAATTGCTCCAAGATTAAATTAGTTGAATTGTACATAACACCGTCTTTGCCTTTAATTGAGTCTATCCTGGTTTTTGCTTTCTTATCTGCTACCTGATAAGCCAATAAGCGACCGACTTGATCCCCGTATTCATATCTATTCATTCGATTTTTATTATAAGCAGCAGCCACCTTCTCTTTAAATCGTCGGGTCATAAGTGCCCTTGTACTTATTAATTCAGAGTATATAGCTTCTTTATTAAACCCATTCACCATAATCTCTTGAGCATGTAGCAGCTCCAATTTTGTTAGAGTATTGCATAACTCCTTCTCCCTCCCTTGAATAACTTTATTCAATTGATAGATATATTGCTGTGTAGATCCTCGAATCACAGCTTTCATTGTATCCCATATTATAAAAGAAGAAGCAGTACCTATGTTGTGTTGTAAATAATCAGTAAGACCCCCTTTAGTATGAGAGATATATTCGGGGTCGCATAGCAAATGCCTAGGAAATGAAAAAGAGCGAGAACACTTGTCCTCTAAGGAAAATTGCAAGTATATTAATAGAGGGTTGTGGTCAGATGTTATTCGCGGGCATACTTCAATATCTATTCTCCCTAAAAGGGAGCAATGCACCAAGATTAGATCAATTCTAGAGTAATGTTGATGAGGTCTAGAGTAATACGTAAAGCCAGGTTTAGTAGGGTATAATGTACGCCATACATCAGCCATCCCATGAAGTCAGGCCATTTCCAAAATTGACCTTCTAACTCTATTCATTCTTGGAGAGGCAAAACGATTAGATGAATCCATAGAGTAATTTAAGGTACAATTAAAATCCCCTAAAATTATGATTTCCCCCTGCCAATCCAAAAGCTCCATCATTAGTTTTTCGAAAATAGTAGGATCGTCTTGATTTGGACCGTATAATGCACATAGAACTAACTTCTTATTGTTAATCTCCAATTGTAGAATTACCCATCTACCACCTGGGTCAGAGGCTTTTTCAAGTTTTTTGCAAGTAAAATGTTTGTCTTTAAGGATGGCTACGCCTCTAATTGTTGCACCCTGTGAGGTACACTCAAGCATTTCTAATCCAAGCTGTTTAAACAAGCCCCGATCCTTGTATGCTAAATGTGTCTCTACTAAGACCACCAAATGTGGTTTATATAGCCTTAGCTCCTCCCTCACCAAGCACCGCTTACTAAATGAGTTTAGCCCAGCCACATTCCAGCTTATACATCTGATTAACCCCATTACATGTATTTGAAAAATTTCGGGCACATTTTAAGCTTCCCTAAAAAAAAGTTTTTAAATTTAGTTTTAAAGAAAGCATCTTTTCAAGTAATTGAATAGCCAATTTAAATGAGTTTTTCTTATCTTTACAGATTCTGCAGCTTATATCGATGTAAATCATATATTTTAATTTAGTCTGTACACCCCTTAATTTACACCCCCAGCTCCATTGTTTGCCGGCACAAAGCCCCTTAATCATCAATGATCCTTGCCCTACCCTTCCCCCTCCCCAACCCCTCCTCAACCTATGAGGAGTAACCCCCCTTCCCTCCCCGTATCCTGAAAAAGGAATCACCCCCACCATCTTGCTGTCGTTCACAGACAGCTAAGGAGGCTAGCGCTACTATGAGTTTCTCCCAACATTATTTAGTAAAGTATAAATTGTAGACAAAAACAATAAGAATTAGAAACCAATTTTAGCCATATGTCCATATATCCATAGTCACTGTTCTGACTCATCCTGATTATGATTACTCCCAGATCTAGAAATTGTAGTCTGAGACCCCAAATCTCAGAGAGGGAGTACAAAAAAATATTTATATTCTACTTCCTTATCCCTTGTTTCAGATCCCAAAGTGGTTATTTGGAGCCTTGTTGAGCTTGTTGAGCTTTGGCAAGTGCCAATTTTGCCTCCTGATCTGAGAAATAAAACTGCGATCTACCATCCTTAATAATCTTCAATCGAGCTGGCTCTTGCAGATAGACCAAGGCTCCAAGAGCTTTCCAAGAGTCAATGAGTTGTCTCATTCTCCACCTTTTGTCCATTGTTATTTTACATAAGTCCGACCTTGCGACAATAGAGAATGACTCAACTGTAATTGGTGTAGAGGGTCGAGCTTTGATTGCGATTGCCTGACGTAACAAAAAATTGCCTATATTGATAAGTATTGGTCTTGGACGTCGTGGGTTAAGCTGTTCACCTTGGTTTAAGAATATTGGTAATCTATGAGCTCGTTGTATTTGAGAGTCCCAGTCCCAATCTGATAGATCAGGGAAAGCCTCCTGAAAGATTCGAACTATGAATTCTCGTGGATCTGACCCTTCGCTGCCCTCCGGGATCCCAAATATTCGCAGATTATTCCGGCGCTGCCGATTCTCAAGGTCCTCGACCTTTAACTGAAGAGCGTTAACTTGTGTATCATGTTCTTGAAGTAATTTAGTTGAATGTGAGACTGTATCCTCATTATCCGATATCCTTTGCTGAAGGTTAGTCATCTCAATTGTAATTGCTGCCACCTTATCAGTTACTGCCACCATAGCCTGCTGTATATTAGCATTGTCTGCCCTAAGCTGAGTAAAGTGTTCTTGTGCTTCAGCTCTTTGCGTTAATAGTGCTTGCATAATTGATGCTAATGATGGTTCTAATGCTTCTGATAAGCCTGATATATTTGTGATGGCTAAAGAAGTCGTTGAGCCAGGGGCATCTCTCATAAGATGCATAGTGCCAGTATTAAGTGATCCAGTGATATCAGAGTTCTCATTGGTGCTACTAATCCTAATAGTATCATCTGATAGATCATGCACCATCTGCTGAGAAGGTGGAAGGTATTGAGTACCGGTAGTTGCCAGATTTCCCCCCAAAAGCGGGCCAGAGCCAGATAATCTCGATATAATTGCTTTTACTTCCCCTTTTGAGGTCACCCATTTGTGCAAAGGACTGTGTTGATTCCTAGTTTTGGCTCTTACATGTATTGCAGATGTTGTACTTGCTTGTTTCTTGGTCATATTGCTGTTGCAATTTGATTCAGAGAGATTTCGACCAAGTTTACCTTGTTTACTTGTTTTAACATTGCATTTCTTTTTTACCGACTGCACTAACTGAGCTGGATGTAGTATTAGTGCTGATTGCAGGGCATTGGTCTCGTTTACTGAATATACTGATATATCATTATTAGTTATTGAAATTGGAGATAAAGATATCTCATCAGTAACAGCATCTGTGGGCAGTTCAGCACTTTCCTTGCTCTGTTGAGTTATTAGATCGGCTGTGGGCATCTCAGAAATTTCTCCTTTCCTTTGTGCTTTAAAAAGTTCTCCTGTCCCTCCCTCTCCCTGCATTGGTTCCAAATCTGAGCTTGCCAGAGCTGGAGTGTCACTCTCATATCGAGGAATAGCTTCGCCATTTCTAGTTAACGCATTTTGCCCATTATCAAAGGTAGATTCTGCCGTTATTTCCGCCACTGCTGCCGATTGATCTATTAACAGCGCGAATGCCGGCATAAACACAGGCGAGATTAAACTAGCTGAAACAGCTGACTTAGCACCATCCGCGCCATCCATAGATGTAAGACTGAGGGAGCCCCCTGTAACAGCGCTATGATCGCTAGGATTTAAAAATAAATGTTCACTTCCATTACCGGTTACTTGCGGTATAAACGCCAGAGTTCCATTTTCAATGGCATCCTCAGACCGTATCTCCAGTGCCTGTGCTGCCTCTCCAAAAGCGTCCATCGCCGCTGCTCCCTTCGGCGATTCCCGCCTTGCTTCAGGTGAGCCCTGTAATCCGCGATGCACCATCTCCAGCACCGCCTCAGCCATAGCGGATCCCGGTGTAGTCATAACAAGCTCCTTGGCTTTTCCGGAGTGAAGCAGCTTCATTACCGGTCTTCCAACATGGATGGTTCCTTTTTTATTATGCTTTCGTTCATCTCAGCACTCGCATTACCTGCGGCAGCAGCCGCTGCAAAAGTGCGCGTTACACGTCCAGTCCGCACAGCATTCAGCTTAGGCGGAGCCATAGACAGCAAAGCGGATAGACCGGGGCTGTAGGTCACCAGACACCACTGACCGTTCTGACCCCTCCGACGCCGATGCAAACAGCTCCGAGTATCGCCAAAGAGGATTAATTGCCAGGATTCAAACCGGAACATTTAAAGCGCTGAGAGCTTTTCTTTTACATGTCGTTTTTTAACGAAAGTCTTTTATGTTAGCGTTCGGTATTCAGCATTGTCGGGAGAGCTCCTTGAACGCTGCCTCTCACGGCGGAATCAATCCGCCATCTTCCTTTTCCGACATTCCGAGTCTGTTTGGATCTAAAGGGGTTCTGCTGTTGGACGGGGCCGGCGTGACACGTCATCAAAAAACACAGCTAATGGAAAGCGTTGTCCCCGAAGTGTGGAGCAGTGCCATGAGAGGTCAACGAGTGTGCGTCCCACCGCAGTATGACCGTACCGCGTGACCCATGTGCCGCCTCCAGTGTACGGAAGGCAGAAGCGGCATCCATCGCAGGTCCTCTTGAAGACCGTTGTAGCACTAATTCTGCATTTTGGAACTAGGGCATTTTAACCTTGTTGTTCCTGCCAGTTACAAAGAGAAGATCCTGTGTTGTTCAGTGCCCTCGTTACCTTTTCTGTGGGTAGTGGTGCTTGTCACTTCGCTGCCCCGCCGGTGCACACGACTGGGCTCCCCACCTCATGTGCCATCTGCAGGGCCTCTGCCCTCGGATCACTGGTTTCGGTTTCTGGAGTGGCAACATAAACAGTTGCTCCCAAAGGACTAGCCTGAACACTTAGGTGAATATCCCCTGCGCCAGCATTCCGCGGAAATTCTTTCCTAGCTCTCCCACGTAGACGACGATGTCATAATAGCACGGCTCCGCTCGCGACACCGTATGACGTCATAGGAGCCATAAGAGGACCTCGTCGGCGTGCTGACGTCAGTTCCACCCATTTTTTCCATGCCACCGAGGTAAACAGGTGGACCGACACATTTTCACATGTATACATAGTATACTAAATATATATATTATCTACTGGCGGTCGCCAGTAGATAGTTATAGTTACAACCTATTATCCATAGGAAATCCGCGACATTCTATTTGAAATAACTCTCTTGCCGGTTGACGTATCTTCGCAAAATTTTCAAACTTTGTGGCCCGCTCCGGTCCGCTCCTACCCTGAAAGTCTCGGGGGGATTCGTCAAGCGGGGGCCGAGAAAAAAGGGGGTCCCAAAACGCGTTTTCCCCATGCAATTTTCCATAGGAAACTTTAGACACGGCTACAGCCCGAACTGCTGAACGGAATTACACCAAATTTGGCAAAGAGGTAGTTCTTGGTTCAGAAAGAACCCTTTTTGTTAAATGGTGTAAATCCGTTCAGGAGTTGCTGAGAAAATGAAAAGTAAAAAGATAGATATATCTAGGGCCGCGGATCCTCCCGAGCACGAGCTTTTATGTTAATTGGCTGTCAACACTCCAAATCAGGAAGTGTTGGCAGCCATTTTGTCCCTCGGTAGAACCGAGGGACAGAAACAAGTGCGCAAAGCGCACAAAGGGGGCAGGGTAGAAACACCCTGACCCCTAGGTCTGCTCAGGGGTCCCACAAGGACCCCCTGGGCAAAAAAAAAATTTTTTTTTTAAAAATCGGCAGGATGCGCTCAGGGAGCGCGAACCCTGCCGGAAAAAAATCGAAGCGCGGTCTCCCGCGCTTCGATGCTAATGGCCCCCGGGTGGGCCAAGTCCCGGGGGCATGCTGGGGGGGTTAATTTTATGTGTGGGGGGCCTCTAAGGGCCCCCTAAGCCCCGGGGACCACCACCCCCGGGGCTTTATGTAGAATGGTGCGGGAGGGCTCTGAGCCCTCCCGCAGCCCCGAGGACCACCACCTCCCGGGGCTTCTTTTTTAAATTAAAAACCTGTGTGGGGGGCTCCAGCCCCCACACGCCCGGGACCACCACCTCCCCGGGGCACTAAGAAAATTACAATGGGGGTCCGTTTTGGACCCCAGAGCCCCGGGACCACCACCTCCCCGGGGCTGTGCACTGAATGGGAGGGGGCCGCGCGGCCCCCTCCTGGAGCCCTTGATGGCCCTGGGGACCACCACCCTCCAGGGCCGGCTCCTGCAGTGTCCCAGGGTGCCTACCCCGGGACACTGCTGCTTGCAATGACAGGACGGGAGCCTCGCGGCTCCCGTCCTGTCATTGCAAACTGCTTTGGATATTGGAAGAGAGAGCAGGAAACCTGCTCTCTCTTCCAATATCCAAAGCCGATTGCTTTTCCACATGGGGAGCAGCATGTTAGCTGCTCCCCATGTGTAAAGCAATGCCGGCTCCCGTAGGACACGGGAGCCGGCGGGACTGTGGGGGATTGGGGACCCCCACAGTCCCCAAACAGGGCCAGCCCCGGGGGATGGGGTCCCCGGGGCAAGTAGTGGCCCGGGAGGGGGCCACGCGGCCCCCTCCCCAAAAAATAAAAAATAAAAAAACGATCGGGCCCGCAGGCCCCGCCCCTTCCTTCACCACTCTGCAAACGCGCCCCTGGCGCGTTTGCAGAGGGAGAACGAATTCCCCTTGAATACTGGGGGTCCCTGGGGGCCAACTAGCCCACCAGGAACCTCCAGTATGCGCCAGGGGCTGCCTTGCAGAGAGGTGTACAGAGGCCACGCCCCTTTTACACCTCTCTGCAACGCAGCTCTATGGCGCTTTTGGAGGTATATGGTGGGCTAGTTGCACCCCAGGGACCCTCAGGATTCAAGGGGAGTTAATCCCCCGACTTAAAACGCGCCACGGGGCGCGTTTGCACAGTGGTGAAGGGAGGGGGCGGGGCTTCAGGTGACATGTGTGCAAACAGGCCCCGTGGCGCGTTTTAAGATGGGGAATTAAATCCTCTTCAATCCTGAGGGTCCCTGGGGGCCAACTAGCCCAACAGGTACGTCTAGAAAGCGCCACAGAGCTGCGTTGCAGAGAGGTGTAAAAGGGGTGTGGCCTCTGTACATGTCTCTGCAACGTAGCCCCTGGCGCATACTGGAGGTTCCTGGTGGGCTAGTTGGCCCGTAGGGACCCTCATGATTCAAGGGGACTTAATCCCCCAACTTAAAACGCACCACGGGGCGCGTTTGCACAGATGTCACCTCAGGCCCCGCCCCTCCCTTCACCATTGTGCAAATATTCCTCTAAAATCAGCCGAAATCCGAATTCCGATTTACTCACCTGTTATCAGGAGAGACCTTGGGGCTGCATCTTTCAGCCCAGTACTGATGCTCAAAAGTAATTTTAACCGTACTTACCGGTAACTTGAATTTCCTTCATAGGCTAACATTGACTGGTTTCACTTGGAAATTCTTCTAAGTGTGGAGTTTTGGAACTTTAAAATATTCCTCTAAAATCAGCCGAAATACGAATTCCGATTTACTCACCTGTTATCAGGAGAGACCTCAGTGCTGCATCTTTCAGCCCAGTACTGATGCTCAAAAGTAATTTTAACCGTACTTACCGGTAACTTGAATTTCCTTCATAGGCTAACATTGACTGGTTTCACTTGGAAATTCTTCTAAGTGTGGAGTTTTGGAACTTTAAAATATTCCTCTAAAATCAGCCGAAATACGAATTCCGATTTACTCACCTGTTATCAGGAGAGACCTCAGTGCTGCATCTTTCAGCCCAGTACTGATCCTCAAAAGTAATTTTAACCGTACTTACCAGTAACTTGAATTTCCTTCCATAGGATATCATTGACTGCTTTTTGCTGAAAAAGTTTCTAAGTGTTGATTTTTGAAACATACAAATATTCCTCTAAAATCAGCCGAAATCCGAATTCAGATTTACTCACCTGTTATCAGGAGAGACCTCAGTGTTGCATCTTTCAGCCCAGTACTGGTCCTGAAAAGTAATTTTAACCGTACTTACCAGTAACTTGAATTTCCTTACATAGGCTAACATTGACTGGTTTTCAGCAAAAAGTTTCAAAGTGTTGATTTTCACAAACTACAAATATTCCTTAAAAATCGCCTGTATGACTTAAACGCATTCTTTCAACTGTTTACAGGAGATGCACCAGTGCTGGATCCAGGATCCAACACTGAGTAAGAAAAAGTAACGATAACAGTTTTTACCTGCTAAGTGAATTTCCTTCCATAGGATAACATTGGTGATTCTATGAGAAAAAGTTTCAAAGTGTCAACTTTTAAAATACAATAATATTCCTTAAAAATCACGACTGTAACCAAAACGCTTTTACTCAACTGTTTACAGGAGATGTACCAGGACTGAATCTAGGATCCAGTCCTGTGGTTACAAAAGTAATCCATAAAGTAACTAATTGCATTTAACTAGAAATTCACATTGAGCTGAATGTTGCATTGTGTTTGAAAATGTGTTGCCCATTGCAACAACTGTAACTACTGTACTTAAAAGTCTATTGCCTATCTGCAAAGTATTTAAACTAAAGTAATTCATTCTGAGAAAGTATTTTTGTAATGTAATGTATAATGTAATTACAATGTAATTTGAACAAATAAAATATGTAAAAAAATTGTTTCTAAAAATGTAGTAAATCAGTATGAAAAAAATTAATATAACAATTAATACATTTAAAAATTGTCATTTACAAAACCTTTGAAATTCACAGAAAAAACCGTAGGTTTCAGGCACGTTATAGTTAGAAATTAGCATTTAAAAAACCTTTGAAATTCACTGAAAAAACCATAGGTTTCAGACACGTTATAGTTACAAATTAGCATTTAAAAACCTTTGAAATTCACTAAAAACCATAGGTTTCAGCACACGTTATAGTTACAAATTAGCATTTAAAAACCTTTGAAATTCACTGAAAAACCATAGGTTTCAGACACGTTATAGTTACAAATTAGCATTTAAAAAACCTTTGAAATTCACTGAAAAACCATAGGTTTTAGGGACAGTTATAGTTACTTGGACATTGCACTCGTACAAAACCCGTGAAATTCCCCGTTATAGTTAGTTCAGCTAACTATAACTCGCGCCCGCAATGCACTGCTGATGACGTCACATATTACATCACTCATGACATGGTCAGTGACATCACTGATGACATCACTGATGACATCTCAAATGACATCACTGATGACATCATCCACGTGATAATCTGATGCACCTCCTCACACCCTAATATAATCTTTGATACACCCACTCTAAATTACAGACTGCCATTCGCAAAACCATAGACACTCCAACACCAATAACTACATACCCACTCACTGATTCTTAGGTCTACACACACACATCCACTCACTCACCCGTACAGTCACTCATACTTACGGTCACTCAGTACAGGACTATCATATGCACTCTTACTCCTATATAGACACTCAAACAACGCCACTCATCCATAGAGATACTCACACACCTAGTCAGTCATGCAAATAATTAAACACACTGCCATTTACTCACCTATACAGTTATACACACACCAGCTCACTTACTCATACAAATAGTAGCACATTGTTACGCTCTTATACAATCACTGATACAAGCACACAATCATCCATACAGCCACTATCACAATCACTCACTCTTGCTTATAGCTATTTATATACTCCAACACACATATATACTGCCTTTCACATATGTAGTTACTCACACATGTACCACTGGGACATACATTCACTCACTAACACACTCTTACACACACTTACCCACCCATACAGTCTATCACAGATGCACTCTTGAAACCATCCACCCAGTGAATCACCCACTCACACATCTATGCACAGAGTTGCACACACCCCTCCCACACAAACACTCAGGCACCCATACAGATACTCAGACAAGCATTCAATAACTCATATAGAAAATCATTTAGCTATTCACAAACACATGCAGCCACTTACACAGCAACAGACAGACGGATACAGACATACACCCAGTTTAGTCACTAACCCATGCATTCAGTAAGATACGTTAAATCACTCACTTATAGAGTCAGTCACGCACCTACTAAATCATCCATACAGACACTTAGATACCCACTCATTCTTCAATACGTCTTTTCCTATATATTTTAAAAATATTTAAACTTTACAGAAACACACAGTCACTGGATGATGTCATCAGTGATGTCATTTGAGATGTCATCAGTGATGTCATCAGTGATGTCACTGACCATGTCATGAGTGATGTAATATGTGACGTCATCAGCAGTGCATTATGAGGCGCGAGTTATAGTTAGCTGAACTAACTATAACGGGGGAATTTCACGGGTTTTGTACGAGTGCAATGTCCAAGTAACTATAACTGTCCCTAAAACCTATGGTTTTTTCAGTGAATATATATATACTTAGAGCAGAATTAGAAGATCCTTGACCTGCCTTGAATTAGAGTTGCTTACTTGCTTGAACCACATCCGCCCCAGCAAGTGTGTGATCAATTATTGGTGTAAATTTAATTTAGTCACACCTCAATAAATCACACAGCCCGGGGGAAGAAAGTTAGGGTTTGATGAATGGTTGGGAAGGGGTATTTGAGGGAAAGGTTTGACAAAGACAAACACTACACATGGACAACACACAATCTTGGCAGACGACCATCATATTCATAAATCTGTTAAGGGAGAAAAAGGAAATACATGCATGATGTGGTTAATGATAAGTAGTACTACTACTAAGTAGACTAGTAGACAGTACAGGGCAGCAGTATATTATTAATTATTATTATGCAATTGCATTGCCTGTGTGCCCTCAGAGAGACCCAAATTACATACATTGTATTTATGTTATGTTGTACCGGGCTTCCTTTTAAAGTTAGCAAAGAAAATTAAAAAATATCTGTAGGGATATAAACAAAGACTAAGGGCAAACCAAATAAACAACAACACACAGTCGTAATGATTGAAGAGAACAAAATTAATCAAATTAATTAAAAGATGATGAATGATACTAAGTTACTGTATTATCCAGGTCAAATTAGGAAGTTGCATCTTGTTATTCCTCTTGATCCTCCCTTCCATGGACGCTCCGTCATCATATCTTGGGTGCCCCACTGCCTGCCTGCCGGATGCGGATTGGTAAGGTAATTGTGAGTTGTTTTTCCCAGTATAGCACAGGGTAAAGGCCGGCCTGTAAGTCTAGATGGAAAAACCAAAGGGATATTGAAAAATCAAGGAGAAAAAAAATGAATAAATTACGGAGGAGTGCAACAAGAACAGTTTCAGAGGCGGCATGGCTAAATCATGTCTACTCTGTTTCCAGCATTAACCACGCTACAACAACAATAGGACAGAGCATGCACAGGGCACCCACCAAAACTCCAGTTAGCTTAGATTTTGACTGAGCCAGACAGAGCACACATATACAACAGCATAGCATTTTCCAAATTAAGTAACTAAATCAATGCACCGCTGTCAGTCATACCACTCCACTACACTGAATCAACTCCACCACTACACAGTCACAGGCATGTAGGTCTGCTGTGGTTGTTGTTGATTGACTTGTTTACCTTTATGACTCTTCCTGACACATTGTTTGGTCGTCTGCTTGTCGAGCCCGTTAGGACTTTTTGCTGCTGAATCAAGCATTGTTGGACTTAGACCAACACAACTCAACATACACTTAATCTGAGATGCTGCCGTAATGGATTGGTGCAGTGCAATACAATAGGACATGTAGATCCGATTGGACTGACCCTATAAGGACGCATTTCTTTGCCGACAATATACTTGCATTTATGCCCCACTCAATGCACAGCGTATAAGAGAAATTTAGAGTGTTGCAATAGTACTTAGAAAAAGAGTTGCAAAAGCAAATAACACAATTTCTGGTGGAGTAATATTGGCAGTATCCCCTGGGTGTAGTGATATTGGTCTGATATCTGGCTAAGGTCCTGAGGAAGGTGGTGTTATCTATTCTTCGAGCCACCGAAACACGTCGACCAATGCTGTTCAGATCCCGCTATATGCAGTTGCTTTAAATGGTCGTGGAGATTGAAAACAACTTCTTGTCTCCCACTCTCCAGATATATGCATTTATGAATGTGGTATGAGTGTAGTTTAGGAAGAATGTATGTGAGGCAGTTTGTATGAATGTTCCTTTTTTTTCTCTCTACCCGGGGGCTTATGATGTTTACACATGAAAATGTCATGTCATGTCATTATATTGTAACATTGTGTGTATAAGTTTAGAACATTGATTTTATATGTAAAAATATGTAAAAGAAAGTATAAAAATATTTTTGATAAAACAAAGAAAATTAATAAATAATGTGAAGATTTATAAATATGATTATGTTTTTGGAGTTTGTTGTTGTTTAGTTTTACTTCAGCCCATGTTGAATTCATTTTCAATTAGATAAAAAGAAATATAGGTCATGAGGG
>CAWUFW010031813.1:0-14913 GCA_963921515.1 Calotriton arnoldi | reverse complement strand
TGTGCTTTAAACGTTCAGTTACATGTGCTTACATCCAACAAGGGCAGAGACTGTCAGTTGATTCCTTTGTGTTCTACTGCAGCTTCCCAGAGTGTTCTAAAGAACAACTAGAGTGCTAACAGCCTTACTTATGACAAAAGTATGGCACACCTGAAGCCATCTTGATTGGAATAAACTGGTAACACTTAAAACATTTAATTTAAAAGGAACAAAGTGATGGGGTTCATCTTGTCATAGAAATTATGGTTAGTGCTCTGGAAAGAAGAATTAGGACATGTTTCAAGTGTGATCTCAAATATCTTCCTGTTATATTTCAACAGGAGCAGCCTGTCAGTTGATGCCTTTGTGTTCTACTGCAGCTTCCCAGAGTGTTCTAAAGAACAACTAGAGCGCTAACAGTCTTACTTATGACAAACGTATGGCACACCTGAAGCCATCTTGATTGGAATAAACTGGTAACACTTAAAACATTTAATTTAAAAAGGAACAAAATGATGGGGTTCATTTTGTCATAGAAATTATGGTTAGTGCTGTAGAAAGAAAAATTAGGACATGTTTCAAGTGTGATCTCAAATATCTTCCTGTTATATTTCAACAGGAGCAGCCTGTCAGTTGATGCCTTTGTGTTCTACTGCAGCTTCCCAGAGTGTTCTAAAGAACAACTAGAGCGCTAACAGTCTTACTTATGACAAAAGTATGGCACACCTGAAGCCATCTTGATTGGAATAAACTGGTAACACTTAAAACATTTAATTTAAAAAGGAACAAAATGAGGGGTTCATTTTGCCATAGAAATTATGGTTAGTGCTGTAGAAAGAAAAATTAGGACATGTTTTAAGTGAGATCTCAAATATCTTCCTGTTATATTTCAACAGGAGCAGCCTGTCAGTTGAAGCCTTTGTGTTCTACTGCAGCTTCCCAGAGTGTTCTAAAGAACAACTAGAGTGCTAACAGCCTTACTTATGACAAAAGTATGGCACACCTGAAGCCATCTTGATTGGAATAAACTGGTAACACTTAAAACATTTAATTTAAAAAGGAACAAAATGAGGGGTTCATTTTGCCATAGAAATTATGGTTAGTGTTGCAAAAAGAAAATTTAGTGCATGTTTTAAGTGAGATCTCAAATCCTCTTCTATTTCATTAGAAAATTCTGACATGCAGACTGAAACAATCACTTTCAATACCAGCAGTAGACTTCCAGTTAACTCCTTGGTGAGCAGTAGCTTTACTACAGTGATCTAATGAACAACTAGAGTAATAACATTCTGAATTTATGGCAAATGTGTGACACATCTGAATGCCTTCTTGATGGAATCAAAGTAAAAAACTGAAAGCATTTCCTACTGAGGAGACTGCAGTAAATGAGGAAATTAGGAAACTTCATAACAAAGAAGTCTTCCAAGATGGCCACCAGTGAAAAAGAGCCCAAATGTAGCACAAATATTACCCAGATGTAGCCCACATATAGCCCAATGACAAAAGTGTGCAAAACACTTTTTATTTTTAGTTTTTGCAGTTTTATGTAGTGCAGACTGGTCAGGTATTGGAGCGTTGCATCTTAAAACATGACCCCCTACACTACAAAAACACCACTGCACTACCCTAAACCCTAAAACACTACCCCAGCACGACCCTCTACACTACACAAGCACCACTGCACTATCCTAAACCCTAAAACACTACCCCCAGCATGACCCCCTACACTACACAAACACTACTGCACTACCCTAAACCCTAAAACATTACCCCAACACCACTGCACTAACCTAAATCCTAAAACACTACCCCCAGCACGACCCCTACACTACCCAAACACCACTGCACTACCCTCAAACATGACCCCTACACTACACAAACACCACTGCACTACCCTAAACCCTAAAACACTACCCCCAGCATGACCCCTACACTACACAAGCACCACTGCACTACCCTAAACCCTAAAACACTACCCCCAGCATGACCCCTACACTACACAAGCACCACTGCACTACCCTAAACCCTAAAACACTACCCCAGCACGACCCCTACACTACACAAACACCACTGCACTACCTTAAACCCTAAAACACTACCCCCAGCACGACCCCCTACACTACCCAAACACCACTGCACTAACCTAAATCCTAAAACACTACCCCCAGCACGACCCCGTACACTACCCAAACACCACTGCACTACCCTAAAACATGACCCCTACACTACACAAACACCACTGCACTACCCTAAACCCTAAAACACTACCCCCAGCACGACCCCCTACACTACACAAGCACCACTGCACTACCCTACACCCTAAAACACTACCCCCAGCATGACCCCTACACTGCCCGAACACTACTGCACTGCCCTAAACCCTGAAACACCAGCCCCTGCACGACCCCCTACACTGCCCGAACACCACTGCACTGCCCTAAACCCTGAAACACATACCCTAGCACGACCCCTACACTGCCCGAACACCACTGCACTGCCCTAAACCCTGAAACACCACCCCCTTCACGACCCCTACACTGCCCGAACACCACTGCACTGCCCTAAACCCTGAAACACCACCCCCAGCATGACCCCTACACTGCCCGAACACCACTGCACTGCCCTAAACCCTGAAACACTACCCCAGCAAGACCTCCTACACTGCCCGAACACCACTGCACTGCCCTAAACCCTGAAACATCACCCCCAGCAAGACCCCCTACACTGCCCGAACACCACTGCCCTAAACCCTGAAACACCACCCCCAGCACGACCCCTACACTGCCCGAACACCACTGCACTGCCCTAAACCCTGAAACAGCACCCCCAGCACGACCCCCTACACTGCCCGAACACTACTGCACTGCCCTAAACCCTGAAACACCATCCCCAGCACGACCCCCTACACTGCACGAACACCACTGCACTGCCCTTAACCCTGAAACACTACCCCCAGCAAGACCCCTACACTGCCCGAACACCACTGCACTGCCCTAAACCCTGAAACATCACCCCCAGCAAGACCCCTACACTGCCCGAACACCACTGCCCTAAACCCTGAAACACCACCCCCAGCAAGACCCCCTACACTGCCCAAACACCACTGCACTGCCCTAAACCCTGAAACACCACCCCTGCACGACCCCCTACACTGCCCGAACACCACTGCACTGCCCTAAACCCTGAAGCACCACCCCCAGCACGACCCCCTACACTGCCCGAACACCACTGCACTGCCCTTAACCCTGAAACACCACCCCCTGCACGATCCCCTACACTGCCCGAACACTACTGCACTGCCCTAAACCCTGAAACACCACCCCCAGCACGACCCCCTACACTGCACGAACACCACTGCACTGCCCTAAACCCCGAAACACTACCCCCAGCAAGACCCCTACACTGCCCGAACACCACTGCCCAAAACCCTGAAACACCACCCCCAGCAAGACCCCCTACACTGCCCGTACACTACTGCACTGCCCTAAACCCTGAAACACCACCCCCAGCATGACCCCTACACTGCCCGAACACCACTGCACTGCCCTAAACCCTGAAACACCACCCCAGCACGACCCCTACACTGCCCGAACACCACTGCACTGCCCTAAACCATGAAACACCAGCCCCAGCATGACCCCCTACACTGCCCGAACACCACTGCACTGCCCTAAACCATGAAACACCACCCCAGCACAATTCCGTACACTGCCCGAACACCACTGCACTGCCCTAAACCCTGAAACACCAGCCCCAGCACGACCGCCTACACTGCCCGAAAACCACTGCACTGCCCTAAACCCTGAAACACCAGCCCCAGCACGACCCCCTACACTGCCCGAACACCACTGCACTACCCTAAACCCTCAAACACCAGCCCCAGCACGACCCCTACACTGCCCGAACACCACTGCACTGCCCTAAACCCTGAAACACCAGCCCCAGCAAGACCCCTACACTGCCCGAACACCACTGCACTGCCCTAAACCCTGAAACACCACCCCCAGCAAGACCCCCTACACTACCCGAACACCACTGCACTAAAGCCTGAAACACCACCCCCAGCAAGACCACCTACACTGGCCGAACACCACTGCACTGCCCAGACCCTGAAACACCACCCCTCAGCACAACACCCTACACTGCCCGAACACCACTGCACTGCCCTAAACCCTGAAACACCACCCCCAGCACGACCCCCTACACTGCCCGAACACCACTGCACTGCCCTAAATCCTGAAACACCACCCCCTGCACGACCTCCTACACTGCCGGAACACCACTGCACTGCCCTAAACCCTGAAACACCACCCCAGCACGACCCCCTACACTGCCCTAACACCACTGCACTGCCCTAAACCCTGAAACATCAACCCCAGCAAGACCCCCTACACTGCCTGAACACCACTGCCCTAAACTCTGAAACACCACCTTACACTGCACGAACACCACTGCACTGCCCTAAACCCTGAAACACCACCTCCAGCAAAACCCCTACACTGCCTGAACACCATTGCTCTGCCCTAAATCCTGAAACACTAGCCCCAGCACGACCCCCTACACTGCCCAAACACCACTGCACTGCCCTAAACCCTGAAACACCACCCCCAGCACGACCCCCTACACTGCACTAACACCACTGCACTGCCCTAAACCCTGAAACACCAGCCCCAGCAAGACCCCCTACACTGCCCTAACACCACTGCACTGCCCTAGACTCTGAAACACCAGCCCCAGCAAGACCCCCTACACTGCCCGAACACCACTGCACTGCCCTAAACCCTGAAACACCAGCCCCAGCACGACCCCCTACACTGCCCAAGCACCACTGCACTGCCCTAAACCCTGAAACACCAGCCCCAGCACGACCACCTACACTGCCCGAACACCACTGCACTGCCCTAAACCCTGAAACACCAGCCCCAGCACGACCCCCTACACTGCCCGAACACCACTGTACTGCCCTAAACCCTGAAATACCAGCCCCAGCACGACCCCCTACACTGCCCGAACACCACTGCACTGCCCTAAACCCTGAAACACCACCCCCTGCATGACCCCCTACACTGCCCGAACACCACTGCACTGCCCTAAACACTGAAACACCACCCCCTGCAGCACCCCTACACTGCCCGAACACCACTGCACTGCCCTAAACCCTGAAACACCACCCCCTGCACTGCCCCCTACACTGCCCGAACACCACTGCACTGCCCTAAACCCTGAAACACCACCCCAGCACGACCCCTTTACTGCTCGAACACCACTGCACTGCCCCAAACCCTGAAACACCACCCCCAGCACGACCCCTACACTGCCCGAACACCACTGCCCTAAACCCTGAAACACCACCCCCTGCACGACCCCCTACACTGCCCGAACACCACTGCACTGCCCTAAACCCTGAAACACCACCCCTACACTGCCCGAACACCACTGCACTGCCCTAAACCCTAAAACACCACCCCCAGCATTACCCCCTACACTGCCCAAACACCACTGCACTAAACCCTAGAACACTACCCCAGCACGACCCCTACACTACCCGAACACGACTGCACTACCCTAAACCCTAAAATACTACCCCAGCACAACCCCCTACACTACCCGAACACGACTGCACTGCCCTAAACTCTCAAACACTCCCCCAGCATGACCCCCTACACTACCCGAACACCACTGCACTGCCCTAAACCCTAAAACACTCCCCCAGCACGACCCCTACACTACCCGAACACCACTGCACTGCCCTAAACCCTAAAACACTCCCCCAGCACGACCCCCTACACTACCCAAACACCACTGCACTGCCCTAAACCCTAAAACACTACCCCCGCATGACCCCTACACTACCCAAACACCAATGCACTACCCTAATCCCTAAAACACTACCCCCCGCATAACCCCCTACACTACCCTAAACCCTAAAACATTACCCCCAGCACGAACCACTACACTACCCAAACACCACTGCACTACCCTAAACCCTAAAAAACTACCCACAGCAGTATCCCTACACTACCCAAACACCACTGCACTACCCTAAACCCTAAAACACTACCCCAACAGTACCCTCTACTCTTCCCAAACACCATTGCACTACCCTAAATCACTACCCCCAGCACGACCCCCTACACTACCCAAATACCACTGCACTACCTTAAACCCTAAAACACTACCCCCAGCACGACCCCTACACTACCCAAACACCACTGCACTACCCTAAACCCTAAAACACTCCCCAGCACGACTCCCTACACTACCCAAACACCACTGCACTACCCTAAACTCTAAATCTACCCCCAGCATGACCCCTACACTACACAAACACCACTGCACTACCCTAAACCCTAAAACACTACCCCCAGCACGACCCTCTTCACTACCTAAACACAACTGCACAATTTGTTACAGGCGTTGCAACGCAGGCCTGTGGTGCTTACTGGAAGTACCTAGTGGGCTAGTTGGGCCCCAGGGACCCTCAGGATTCAAGGTGACCTAATCCCCCAACTTAAAACGCACCACGGGCGCGTTTGCACAGTGGTGAAGGGCGGGGCCTCAGGTGACATGTGCGCAAACACGCCCTGTGGTGCGTTTTGAGTTGGGGAATTAATTCCCTTTGAATCCTGAGGGACCCTGGGGGCCAACTAGCCCACCAGGTACCTTCAGTAAGCACAACAGAGTTGCGTTGCAGAGAGGTGAAAAAGGTGCGTGGCCTCGGAACGCCTCTCTGCAACTCAGCTCTGTGGTCCTAACTGTAGGTACCTGGGCGGCTAGTTGGGCCCCAAGGCCCTCAGAATTCAAGGGGACTTAATCCCGCAACTTAAAACGTGTGACGGGGAGCGTTTGCACACATGTCACCTCAGGCCCCCCCTCCCTTCACCACTGTGCAAACGCGCCCTGTAGCGCGTTTTAAGAGGTAGTTTTAATCCCCCTGCCCTATTATGTACTAGGGACTTGCAGAGGAGGTCATGCTAATCACATGGGTACCCCAACGCATAGTGTTCCCTAGTGTATATAGGTGTTTTCACTGTATTCTAAGTGTCTTTTAGCATAGCACTGGCTCTGGTTAGTCAGAGTCAGTTACCACCAGTACCCGTCTGAAAAAGTTGTGGGCACAGGATGATTTTGCAACAAGGCCTCTTTCTGCTCCTCTGTTGGTTCTTTCTGCACATCTTTTGCTTCTTTCTGTGCGTTTTTCTTCTTTCTTCACATGTCCTACCTCTGTAGGCATAGTTAGAAACTAGCATTTAAAAAACCTTTGAAATTCACTTAAAAATCATAGGTTTCAGGCACGTTATAGTTAAAAATTAGCATTTAAAAAACCTTTGAAATTTACTGAAAAACCATAGGTTTCAGACACGTTATAGTTAGAAATTAGCATTTAAAAACCTTTGAAATTCACTGAAAAAACCATAGGTTTTAGGGACAGTTATAGTTAGTTGGACATTTCACTCGTACAAAACCCGTGAAATTCCCCCGTTATAGTTAGTTCAGCTAACTATAACTCGCGCCCGCAATGCACTGCTGATGACGTCACATATTACATCACTCATGACATGGTCAGTGACATCACTGATGACATCACTCATGACATCTCAAATGACATCACTGATGACATCACTGATGACATCATCCACGTGATAATCTGATGCACCTCCTCACACCCTAATATAACATTTGATACACCCACTCTAAATTACAGACTGCCATTCGCAAAACCATAGACACTCCAACAACAATAACTACATACCCACTCACTGATTCTTAGGTCTACACACACACATCCACTCACTCACCCGTACAGTCACTCATACTTATGGTCACTCAGTACAGGACTATCATATGCACTCTTACTCCTATATAGACACTCAAACACCGCCACTCATCCATAGAGGTACTCACACACCTAGTCAGTCATGCAAATAATTAAACACACTGCCATTTACTCACCTATACAGTTATACACACACCAGCTCACTTAATCATACAAATACTAGCACATTGTTACGCTCTTATACAATCACTGATACAAGCACACACTCATCCATACAGCCACTATCACAATCACTCACTCTCAGCTAATAGCTATTTATATACTCCAACACACATATATACTGCCTTTCACATATGTAGTTACTCACACATGTACCACTGAGACATACATTCACTCACTAACACACTCTTACACACACTTACCCACACATACAGTCTATCACAGATGCACTCTTGAAACCATCCACCCAGTGAATCACCCACTCACACATCTATGCACAGATCGCACACACCCCTCCCACACAAACACTCAGGCACCCATATAGATACTCAGACAACCATTCATTAACTCATATACACACTGATGTAGCTATTCACAAACACATGCAGCCACTTACACAGCAACAGACAGACGGATACAGACATTCACCCAGTTTAGTCACTAACCCATGCATTCAGTAAGATACGTTAAATCACTCACTTATAGAGTCAGTCACGCACCTACTAAATCATCCATACAGACACTTATACACCCACTCATTCTTCAATACGTCTTTTCCGATATATATTAAAATATTTAAACTTTACAGAAACACACAGTCACTGCATGATGTCAACAGTGATGTCATTTGAGATGTCATCAGTGATGTCATCAGTGATGTCACTGACCATGTCATGAGTGATGTAATATGTGACGTCATCAGCAGTGCATTGCGGGCGCAAGTTATAGTTAGCTGAACTAACTATAACGGGGAATTTCACGGGTTTTATACGAGTGAAATGTCCAACTAACTATAACTGTCCCTAAAACCTATGGTTTTTCAGTGAATATATGTATATATATTCACTGGAAAACCATAGGTTTCAGAGACTTTATAGTTAGTTGGACATTTCACTGTACAAAACCATAGAAATTCCCCGTTATAGTTAGTTCAGCTAACTATAACTCGCGCCCCGCAATGCACTGCTGATGACGTCACATATTACATCACTCATGACATTATCAGTGACATCACTGATGACATCACTGATGACATCTCAAATGACATCACTGATGACATCACTGATGACATCATCCAGTGACTGTGTGTTTCTGTAAAGTTTAAATATGTTTAATATATATAGGGAAAGGCGTATTGAAGAATGAGTGGGTGTATAAGTGTCTGAATGGATGATTTAGTAGGTGTGTGACTGACTCTATAAGTGAGTGATTAAACATATCTTACTGAATGCATGGGTTAGTGACTAAACTGTGTGAATGTCTGTATCCGTCTGTCTGTTGGTGTGTAAGCGGCTGCATGGGTTTGCGAATAGCTACATGAGTGTCTATATGGGTTATTGATTGATTGTCTGAGTATCTGTATGGGTGCCTGAGTGTTTGTGTGGTTGGGGTGTGTGTGACTCTGTGCATAGATGTGTGAGTGGGTGATTCACTGGGTGCATGGTTTCAAGAGTGCATCTGTGATGGACTGTATGGGTGGGTGAGTGTGTGTATGGGTGTGTTAGTGAGTGAATGTATATCTCAGTGGTACATGTATGAGTAACTACATATGTGAAAGGCAGTATATATGTGTGTTGGAGTATATAAATGGCTATAAGTGAGAGTGTGTGATTGTGAGAGTGGCTGTATGGATGAGTGTGAGCTTGTATCAGTGATTGTATAAGAGCATAAGAATGTGCTAGTATTTGTATGAGTAATTGAGCTGGTGTGTGTATAACTGTATAGGTGAATAAATGGCAGTGTGATTAATTATTTGCATGCGTGACTAGGTGTGTGAGTACCTCTATGGATGAGTGGTGGTGTGTGAGTGTCTATATAGGTGTATGAGTGCATATGATAATACTGTACTGAGTGACCATAAGTATGAGTGACTGTACGGGTGAGTGAGTGGATGTGTGTGTAAACCTAAGAATCAGTGAGTGGGTATTTAGTTATTGGTGTTGGAGTATTTATGGTTTTGAGAATGGCAGTCTGTAATTTAGAGTGGGTGTATCAAAGGTTATATTAGGGTGTAAGAAGATGCATCAAATTATCACATGGATGATGTCATCAGTGATGTCATTTGAGATGTCATGAGTGATGTCATCAGTGATGTCACTGACCATGTCATGAGTGATGTAATATGTGGCGTCATCAGCAGTGCATTGCGAGGCGCGAGTTATAGTTAGCTGAACTAACTATAACGGGGGAATTTCTATGGTTTTGTACAAGTGAAATGTCCAACTAACTATAACGTCCCTGAAACCTATGGTTTTTTCAGTGAATTTCTAAGGTTTTTAAATGCTAATTTCTAACTATAACGTGCCTGAAACCTATGGTTTTTCAGTGAATTTCAAAGGTTTCTTAAATGCTAATTTCTAACTATAACGTGCCTGAAACCTATGGTTTTTTAAGTGAATTTCAAAGGTTTTTTAAATGCTAGTTTCTAACTATGCCTACAGAGGTAGGACATGTGAAGAAAGAAGAAAAAACGCACAGAAAGAAGCAAAAGAAATGCAGAAAGAAGCAACAGAAGTCCACAAAGACGAAGAAAAGTGTAGGCAGAAGCAAGACATGTGCAGAAAGAACCAACAGAGGAGCAGAAAGAGGCCTTGTTTCAAAATCATCCTGTGCCCACAACTATTTCAGACGGGTACTGGTGGTAATTGACTCTGACTAACCAGGCCTAGAGCCAGTGCTATGCTAAAAGACACTTAGAATACAGTGAAAACACCTACATACACTAGGGAACACTATGCGTTGGGGTACCTCTGTGATTAGCATGACCTCCTCTGTAAGGCCCTAATACATAATAGGGCAGGGGGATTAAAACTACCTCTAAGTCAGAGGTGCAGAAATATGCTACTTTAACTAGTAGTCGCGTTTGCAGAGTGGTGGAGAAAGGGTGCTGAGCGTCCAACCAACGCTCAGGAATTCCGCTGCGTATGACTTACAGGAGGTACCAGGAGGGATTCTTGGCCCCCAAACTCCCTCAGGACTATATTGGACTTCATCCCCCATCCCGTAGTCTGCCACGAGGCATGTTTGCAGAGTGGTAGAGAAGGGAGCCATGGCCTCCGAAGACGTCTTAGCAATCCCACTGTGTGGGACTTACTGGAGGTAACAAGAGGGGTAATTGGCCCCCAAGGACATCCTTGGGGGCCAACTTCCCAAAATATTACCTCCAGTCAGTCCCACACAGCAGCACTGGTAAGTACTAGTACCAGGCCATGCCCACTTTGCCCACCACTCTACAAACGCGCTCCCTGGCACGCTCTTGGATGGGGATAGAAGTCCCCTTCACTGCTGGGGGTCCTTTAGGGGCCAACTAGCCTACCTTTACCTCCAGTAAGCCCCACGCAGTCGGATTGGTGAGAGGTAGACAAAGCCATGCCCCTTTCTCCACCACTCTGCAAACACGCCCCCTGGTGAGTTGTAAGTTGGGGTATTAAGTCCCCTTGAATCCTGAGGGACCCTGGGGTCCAACTAGCCCACCAGGTACCTCCAGTAAGCGCCACAGAGCTGCGTTGCAGAGAGGTGTAAAAAGGGGCATGGCCTGGCTCACCTCTCTGCAACGCAGTGCAGTGGCGCTTACTGGAGGTACCTGGTGGGGTTGATGGCCCCCAGGGACCCTCAGCATTGAAGAGGAATTAATTCCCCAACTTAAAACGCGCCACAGGGCGTGTTTGCTCACATGTCACCTCAGGCCCCGCCCCTCCCTTCACCACTGTGCAAACGCGCCCGTGGTGCGTTTTAAGTTGGGGGATTAAGTCCCTTGAATCCTGAGGGTCCTTGGGGTCCAACTAGCCCACCAGGTACCTCCAGTAAGTGCCACAGAGCTGCGTTGCAGAGAGGTGTAAAGGGCCATGGCCTGGACCACCTCTCTGCAACGCAGCGCAGTGGCGCTTACTGGAAGCACCTGGTGGGCTAGTTGGCCCCAGGGGCCCTCAGGATTGAAAGGAATTAATTCCCCAACTTTAAACGCGCCACAGGGTGTGTTTGCACACATGTCACCTCAGGCCCCGCCCCTCCCTTCACCACTGTGCAAACGCGGCCGCGGCGCGTTTTAAGTTGGGAGATTAAGTCCCCTTGAATCCTGAGGGTCCCTGGGGTCCAACTAGCCCACTAGGTACCTCCAGTAAGCGCCACAGAGCTGCGTTGCAGAGAGGTGTAAAAAAGGGCATGGCCTGGACCCCCTCTCTGCAACGCAGGCCTGTGGTGCTTACTGGAGGTACCTGGTGGCCTAGTTGGCCCCCAGGGGCCCTCAGGATTGAAGGGGAATTAATTCCCCAAGTTAAAATGCACCACAGGGCGTGTTTCCACACATGTTACCTCAGGCCCCGCCCCTCCCTTCACTCATTTTGCAAACGCACCCGTGGCGCATTTTAAGTTTGGGATAAAGTCCCTTGAATCCTGAGGGTCCCTGGGATCCAACTAGCCCACGAGGTACCTCCAGTAAGCGCCACAGAGCTGAGTTGCAGAGAGGTGTAAAAGGGGCGTGGCCTGGACCACCTCTCTGCAACGCAGGCCTGTGGCGCTTACTGGAGATACCTGGTGGGCTAGTTGGCCCCAGGGGCCCTCATGATTGAAGGGGAATTAATTCCCCAACTTAAAACGCGCCACAGGGCGTGTTTGCACACATGTCACCTCAGGTCCCGCCCCCTCCCTTCACCACTGTGCAAACGCACCCCGTGGTGCATTTTAAGTTGGAGGATAAAGTCCCCTTGAATCCTGAGGGTCCCTGGGGTCCAACTAGCCCACCAGGTACCTCCAGTAGGCGCCACAGAGCTGCATTGCAGAGAGGTGTAAACGGGCGTGGCCTGGACCACCTCTCTACAACGCAGCCCTTTGGCGCTTACTGGAGGTACCTGGTGGGCTAGTTGGCCTCCAGGGACCCCCAGTATTGAAGGGGAATTAATTCCTCATCTTAAAACGCGCCACAGGGCGCGTTTGCAGAGATTTTGCTGGGAGGGGCGGGGCCTCGGCAATGCCGGTCTTTTTTTTTTTTTAAGAAGGGGAGCTGTGTGACCCCCCTTCCTTTCCTATTTTATTGGCCCTGGGGACCCCATCCCCAAGGCCTGACCCCTATTTTTTTATTTATTTTTTTAAATGGAAGGGGGCGCGTGGCCCTCTCCCGAGGCCATATTCGGCCCCGGGGACCCCATCCCCCGGGCCATGGCCAGTGTTTATTTTTTATTTATTATCTTTGGAGGAGGGCTGCGTGGCCCCCCTCCTCAGGCCATTTATGGCCCCGGGGACCCCATCCCCCGGGGCCGGCCTTTGCGTGTTTTTTATTTAAAAAAATAATAATTTTAATTATGGGGGAGGGGGGCTGCTTGGCCCCCCTCCCGGGCCACTTCTGGCCCCGGGGACCCCATCCCCCAAGGCCTGGCCACTTCGTTGGGGACCGTGGGGGGAGCCCCAATGCCCCCACGGTCCCTGCCGGCTCCCCGCCTCCTGCGGGAGCCGGGCATTGCTTTCCACATGGGGAGCTGCTGACATGCAGCTCCCATGTGGAAAGCAATCTGGTTTGATTTTGAGTGCAGAGCAGGTTTCCTGCTCTCGCTTCAAACCCAAACCATAGTTTGCTATGGCAGGACGGGAGCCGCGAGGCTCCCGCCCTGCCATAGCAAACTGCAGTGTCCCGGGGTGGGCACCCGGGACACTGCAGGAGCCGGCCCTGGGGGTGGCGGTCCCCAGGGCCATCACTGGCTCCAGGAGGGGGCCGCGCGGCCCCCTCCCAACATCTGCACAGCCCCGGGAGGTGGTGGTCCCCAGGGCTCGGGGTCCATAAGGACCCCCAAATTAGCATTTTAGTGCCCCGGGAGGTGGCGGTCCTCAGGGCGTGTGGGGGGCTCGAGCCCCCACACAGGTATACTTTTTAAAAAGAAGCCCCGGGGTGGCGGTCCTCAGGCTGCGGGGGGCATTGTGCCCCCGCAAATAATTAATGAAAGCCCCGGGAGTGGCAGTCCCTGGGGCTTGGGGGCCTTGGAAGCCCCCAAACATTTAAAAAAGCCCTGGGGTGGCGGTCCCTGGGGCTGCGGGAGGGCCGTGTGCCCCGCAAATATTTTATCAAAGCCCCGGGGGTGGTGGTCCCCGGGCTGCAGGGGTCCCCTGGGCCCCCACAATTTTATTTTAGGATGCCCCAGGGACTTGGCCTACCCGGGCTAATTATAACGAAGCACGGGAGCCCGCGCTTCGTTTTTTTAAATTTTCGGCCGTATTCGTGCACCCAGCGTGAATTCGGCTGATTTCTTTTTTTTTTAATGCTTTTTTGGGCCCTGGGGGTCCTTGTGGGACCCTCTGAGCAGGCCTAGGGGGTCAGGGTGTTTCTACCCTGCCCCCTTTTCTTGTTTTTCGCGCTTCTTTTTCTCTTTTCTTGTGCCTCGGTTCCCGAGGCACAAGATGGCTGCCAACACTTTCTGGTTTGGAGTGTTGACAGCCAATTAGAATAAAGCTCGTGGTCGGGAGGATCCACCGTGCCTCTATAGATCAAAACTTTTATTTTTGATTTTCTCAGCAACTACTGAACGGATTTACACCATTTAAAAAAAGGTCTCTTTCTGAACCAAGGGCTACCTTTTTGCCAAATTTGGTGTAATTTCATTCAGCAGTTTCAGCTGTAACGTGTCTAAAGTTTCCTATGGGAAATTGATTTTCCGACCTCTATTTTTTGAATTTCTCAGGAACTACTGAACGGATTTACTCCATTTAAAAAAAAGGTCTCTTTCTGAAACAAGGGCTACCTTTTTGCCAAATGTGGTGTAATTCCGTTCCGCAGTTCGAGCTGTAGCCGTGTCTAAAGTTTCCTATGGGAATTAACATGGAGAAAACACGTTTTGGGACCCCCCTTTTCTACTGGCGACCGCCAGTAGATAATATATATATATGTATATATATATATATATATATATTCACTGAAAAAACTATAGGTTTCAGGGACGTTATAGTAACAAATT
>CAWUFW010031812.1:0-14914 GCA_963921515.1 Calotriton arnoldi | reverse complement strand
GACATGCATTGCTACCCTCTTTCGCACCCCCTTGCCTCTTTCTGCACCTCTGTTTCTTCTTTCTGCACGTCTTTTGTTTCCATCTGCACTTCTCTTTGTTTCTTTCTGCACCCCTCTTCCCTCTTTCTGCACACTCTGTTCCTTCTTTCTACACTTCATTTTTTTTCTTTCTGCTCCTCTCGCTTCTTTCTGTACCTCTTATGCATCTTTCTTCACCCCTCTTGCCTCTTTTCTGCACCTCTTATCCTTCTTTCTGCACTTCTCTTGTTTCTTGCTGCACATCTCTTTGCTTCTTTCTGCACCTTTTCTTTCTCTTTTTGCATCCTCTTGCCTCTTTTTGCACCTTTGTTGCTTCTTTCTGCACTACTCTTGCTTATTTCTGTACCTCTCTTGCTTCTTTCTGTACCACTCGTGCTTCTTTCTGTACCCCTCTTCCCTCTTTCTGCACCCCTTGTACCTCTTTCACACCCCTCTTCCCTCTTTCTGTACCCCTCTTCCCTCTTTCTGCACCTCTGTTCCTTCTTTCGGGCACTTTGTTTTTTTTATTTCTGCTCCTCTCGCTTCTTTCTGCACCCCTTATGCATCTTTCTTCACCCCTCTTGCCTCTTTCTGCACCTCTGTTCCTTCTTTCTGCACTTGTTTTGTTTTTTTCTACAGTTCTCTTGCTTCTTTCAGCACCCCCTTGCCTCTATCTCCACCCCTCCTCCCTCTTTCTTCACCCCTGTTGCCACTTTCTGCACCTCTGTTACTTCTTTCTGCACTTCTTTTGTTTCTTGCTGCACATCTCTTGCTTCTTTCTGTACCCCTCGTGCCTCTTTGTGCACCCCTCTTCCCTCCTTTTGCACACCTCTTGCCTCTTTCTGCACCTCTGCTGCTTCTTTCTGCACTACTTTTGCTTCTTTCTGCCCCTCTCTTGTTCTTTATGCACCACTTGTGCTTCTTTCTGTACCTCTTCCTCTTTCTGCACCCTCTTGCCTCTTTCTGCACTCTGTTCCTTCTTTATGCTCTTCTTTGTTTCCTTCTGCACATCTCTTGCTTCTTTCTGCACCCCTCTTGCCACTTTCCCCACCCCTGTTCCCCCTTTTGCATCTCTGCTGTTTCCTTCAGCACTTCTCTTGCCTCTTTCTCTACCCCTCGTGCCTCTTTCTGCACCTCTGTTGCTTCTTTCTGTACTTCTCCGGCTTCTTTCTGCACCTCTGTCCCTTCTTTCTGCAACCCTTGTGCCTCTTTCTGCACCCCTCTTGCCTTTTTCTGCACCTCTGTTCCTTCTTTCTGCACTTCTTTGTTTATTTCTACAACTCTCTTGCTTCTTTCTGCTCCCTCTTGCTTCTTTCTGCACCCTTTGTGCCTCTTTCACAAACCTCTTTCCCTCTTTCCTGCATCCTCTTGCTTCTTTCTGCACCTCTGTTCCTTTTTCTGCACTTATTTTGTTTCCATCTGCACTTCTTTGTCTTTCTTGCACCCCTCTTCCCTCTTTTTCTGCACCTCTGTTCCTTCTTTCTGCACCTTCATTTTTTTCTTACTGCTCCTCTCGCTTCTTTCTGCACCCCTTATGCATCTTTCTTCACCCTCCTGCCTCTTCTCTGCACCTCTGATCCTTCTTTCTGCACTTCTTTGTTCCGCTGCTGCTACATCTCTCTACTTCTTTCTGCACCTCGTGCCTCTTTCTGTACCCCTTTTCCTCTTTTTGCATCCTTCTTGCCTCTTTCTGCACATTTGTTGCTTCTTTCTACACTACTCTTGCTTCTTTCTGCACCTCTCTTGCTTCTTTCTGTACCACTCGTGCTTCTTTCTGTACCCCTCTTCCCGCTTTCTGCACCCCTCTTGCCTCTTTCTGCACCTCTGATCCTTCTTTCTGCTCTTCTTTTGTTTCTTTCTGCAGCTCTCTTGCTTCTTTCTGCACCCCTTGCCTCTTTCTCCACCCCTCTTTTCTCTTTCTTCACCCTGTTGCCTCTTTCTGCACCTGTGTTCCTTCTTTCTACACTTCTTTTGTTTCTTGCTGCACATCTCTTGCTTCTTTCTGCACCCCTCGTGCCTCTTTCTGCACCCCTTTTCCCTCTTTTTGCATCCTTCTTGCCTCTTTCTGCACCTCTATTGCTTCTTTCTGCACTACTCTTGCTTCTTTCTGCACCTCTCTTGCTTCTTTCTATACCACTCATGCTTCTTTCTGTACCCCTCTTCCCTCTTTCTGCACCCCACTTGCCTCTTTATGCACCTCTGTTCCTTCTTTCTGCTCTTCTTTTGTTTCTTTCTGCACATCTCTTGCTTCTTTCTGTACTTCTCGCCTCTTTTTGTACTCAAATGGGAAGTGCAAGCTGTCAAGTTTAAAGGTCTGCATGCTCTTGTGACTGAGGTATATGTCTACTTGTATATGTATTCCCACATGCGTTATGCATCTGAAGATGGTAGCTTAAAAAGTGCGTAGGTTCTTCTATAGGTGGTTAAATGTTCTCAGTTCTGCTCTGTCATTCAGTTGCACAGGCAGACATGTCTTATGTATATAGGTGTTATAGAGCCCTCAAATATACTATTGAATACCCATGTGCCCCTGTATTATGTGTAGAAAGAAATACATACACCTTTTGTACACATATTTACAGAGTATGCTGTTTGAAACACAGGTATTCAAGTATTTCTCTGTTTATTTTTAAGTAACATGTCACTCGGTAAAAGCAGAGACACACATGCATACCTTCTCAAACTTGGTCAGACTTACAACAGTGATATGCTTAGGACTGCTGTTTTATATTTGGTAGGTAGGCCTAACATTCTGAGCAGTCTATTAATAGTGAACTTTCAAGAGAAAAGTGAGGTTTAAGACATCTTGGGAGAAGGATTAGTGATTAGGCTACTTTGTATGAGTCTGTTTTAAGGTACAGTCAAAGTAGGCCTCTTTCTGCACCTTCTGCATCAGTGATGTCATTCGAGATGTCATCAGTGATGTCACTGACCATGTCATGAGTGATGTAATTTGTGACGTCATCAGCAGTGCATTGTGGGGGCGTGAGTTATATTTAGCTCAACTAACTATAAAGGCCGAATTTCTCTGGTTTTGTACAAGTGAAATGTCAGCCTAACTATAACGTCCCTGAAACCTGTGGTTTTTTCAGTAAATATAGATATATTAATATATATATATACTTACAAAAACGTCTTTTTTTTAATATAAAAATGAAGTCGCGTACCGCACGCGGATCTTCGTGTTTTGTAAGCGAACCCATTAATTTATTTAAAAGTGTAAAATAAAGTGAAATTAATACTTTCTGTATATTTTAGCGGTAGTAGCTTACTCTGTACAGTAATATAATGAATATGTAGTTATACTAAACTATAATTAAACATTAAATTTATGTATATCGGGGGTTCGCGATACCACCGCGTACACTACCGGGCCTTACTTCTGGATTCGCGTACAAATTGCAGCTCCAGCGTGATTTTTAAAAGTTATATTTCACATCACCTATAATTTACACTTTATTATTACTTTAATATTTTAGTTTAAATTATATTAAATCTCCATGTTTCTTTCGAAAATATAAATGCTGGAATCGCGACCCAGCCGCCACTCTTTATTTTTAATTTGTACTATTAATACATATATGTAGATAATAGTAATCTTAAATTCAAGGTTACAATTTTGCTAAGATAGTATATAAACTTTCTATATTAATAAAAGAAAGTGATTCAAACTTATTTTTAATTATATTTTCAGGAATTACGATACATCTGCGTACATCGCAACTTCAGGATTCGCTTTAGGGGACGCGAATCTAAAGTTTTTTTAAACAATATTATTTATTAATATAGCTTTATTTAATTTATTTGAAATAAAGAAATCCAGTTATGTGTAATTAAAATATTGTCAGATAGTACTAAATATTGTTGAAATGTAAAATTGAAAGAAGTTGCTGAATCGCGTCCGGTAGGCGGGGGTTCCACGTATGAGTTGCACACCCCATGTGACACAAAAAAAAGAAATTTCATTGGTTAAAGATCCTGTCATCCTTAAGTTTGCTAGATCCCGCACTCTCCCTTCTGATTTTGGGTGTGGTTGGCAACAGCCATACCTTTTCAGGAGCTTTCAATTTTGGAGTTTGTTTTGGTGTTTTGTAGATTTTACTGCAAAATTTCAAAATGGCAACTGCACACGATCTGCAGGAGGAGGAGGAGATCCTTCAGGAGGAAGAAGAGGGCACACGCCATAAAAGAAAGGAGAGTGTGGTATGGGAATTCTTTTCCATGCCTGAAGGACAAAAGAAGGTGAATGCACAAAAAGTTACGTGCAATATCTACAAAAAGGTGCTGTCCGTAGGATCGGACAAAAAATACTCTTGTGGTACATCGTCGATGTACAAACATCTGAGAACAATGCATGACAAGAGGCTTGCAAGAGCTGAACTTGCAAGAGCAAATGAAGGCAGCCAAGATCCTCAACCTTCCACTTCTCAAGTTGGCAACAGGTTGCAGTCCATACCACCAACTCTTCCTGATTTTGCAAAGGCAGGACTTTTTTGGCCAAAATGCATTACTGTGTTGAGCATTGGGGAACAATTTGTCCAAACAATGTTGGACACAATTAACAATCACCGTTGTTAATTTTCTTTGCCCATTTACGCACGCTGGTATATGCTTGTTTTTTTGTTTATATTTTTATTGATAAAATCTTAAAAACACCAAAAAAACACAAAATTGGTAAAAAAAATATATATATAAAATAGTTTTTAGAAAAAGAAGAAAAAAACTGTTCTTACGGAACCACCTCTTCTGGTTTAAAAAAGAAAAGCTATATGTTGTGTGAATACATGAGTCAATGGATAGTGTCTGTGTGATTGCATGAGTGCGTTCATAGAGTCTGAGTGAATGGATGAGTGCATGGGTAGTGCCTGTGAGAAGTTGGCCTGGCATATGCTGTCCACTAATTATAGTGGGCACCTTGCACCAGTCCAAACAACCCCTTATTGGAGATAGGTTAAAGACAACCTTATTGAAAGCTATCCTAGTGGTAGCTATGGAGAGCAGCCTTCAGGCTAAGTCTTGAAGGAATGTAAAGCAGCTTGTTTTACCAGTCTATAATCTCTTGAGTGACCAAATGAAAGAGCACCACACCAGGTATATATTCAAAATATATGTATTTATTACTAAACACACCCTCTAGTCTCTTTATGAGGCTAGAGTTCAAGTACATAAGTTATAAGATATTAAATCACAGTAATAGCACAAATACACGTTTGGGCCCTAGGGGCGTACTCAAACCATATACCAATAAAGTGGTATGCGAACCATGACTGAACTAGACACTAGGCCTAGAGCCTCTAGAAGTGCTTGGACCACAAGGAACCACCCAAGGTAGTGACACAGGGGACCCACGGAAGACGCGTGCAGTGTAAATACACAACCGCGATACGCCGTTGACTTCTATGGAGAAAGTCGGGATCGGGAAAATAGAGAAAAGGGACACTTAAAAGAGGACTAGGACAAAACCCTTTGAGATCTAGGACTTTGAAGAGTCTCTACCCACGGGAGCACCGGAGTACTCGTGTTACCTCACCCAGGGAAGCCGGGTGCATAGGTGCCTTTCGGGGTCGGGTTTCGTCGTCGATTTCGAATGGCGATCTGCTGCAAAGTGCTGCTGGCGGCCAAGAGAAAAGTGTCCGGGTGGATCCAAGAGTGGATCGGAGTTTTGAAGAACCTGAAAGCAGAGGGGACAGAGTCTGGGTCACTAGCCAGTGACCAGGAAGGTGATGGACAGATGCCCACCGATGTTGAGTGCTTCAGGTGCATTGACGGTCATCTTGATTCTTCAGCCACGAGGTCCAGGAGGCGTTGTCAGCAACCAGGAGCAGGATTCGGGCTGGTACACAACGTCTGTCGAGTGCTGAGGTGTCGGCGACCGGATTGGACCCAACAAGCCTTGGCAACGGCAAGTCTCGGTGAAGATGTAGATCGTCGATGGTGCAGACCAGCAAGGTCTGTGGAACTCACCCAGCGAGGGTAAGTGAGGGCAGGCCTGGAGCAACCAGGATGCCAAGTAAGAAAAGGATTGACCTTCGTTAAGGGCTACTAGCCAACCGGCTAGCGACCGCAAAGGAGCCTCGTGACGCCGCACGTGGAGCTGGCTTACAGGACACTCGTGGAGTGGGGGCCAGTGATCTTCGGTGCAGGTGGTGCTGGAGGCTAGGGCTACTCGAGCCCAAAGCACGACTTCTGGGAGACCCAGAAGATGGTGCACTTGCAAATGTGCTCGGTGTCCAGGGGTCACGGACTCAAGTCACCCACGATAGCAACGGGCCTCAGCTTTGCTGGGGACTCAGGGTAGCCTCGGGAAGTCTGAGAATCCACCTCTGGTGATGCGATGACTTTGGCGTCCGACGGGAGCTTCAGAAATGCGAACCGGACAGATGCTTCTTGGTGCCTGCCAAGCAGGGGAGTCACTCTTGACCCCAAGGGAGATTCTTCAGTCCTCTAATCTTGTCGTAGAGCGTCGAAGGTCCAGGATTCAGTTTCAGAGTTTCGTCCAGGTATAATCTAATCTTGCTGTGGCAAGGGTTCCCCATTTTAACCAGTAAAACAGGGAGGGACTAACTCTATGACCCCACCTATGGGAGGGTCAAGGGAGGGGGTGGCTACACCCACTTCCTTTGTCCAGTTTCACGCCAGAGCAGGGGCAGGCAGCCCCTGAGCTGGTTTGAACTGGCATATGCACAGAGGAGCCTTTGCTCCCCAGTGCAGGACTTCAAAGCACTCTAAGAGTGCACCCACCCAGCCCCAATACACATTATCCTGTCTGGGGAGGTGGTCACACCTCCCTGCAACAGGAAACCTATTGTCCAGGCCTCCCTGCCGGAGTTTCGTCCAGCAGCAGGAGGCCAGACTTGTGTCTGTGGCAGCAGCATCCATTTTGTGATGCCAGGGCTTCAGAAAGAAGTTACCGGGTAAGCCAGAGTTAACATGTCTTTCCTCTAGAAGGGTGGAATGCTACTCCCGCCGCCAGGATTGGCGGGGGTAGTATTCCAAGATGTTTGACACCAAACACGACATGTTTAGGTGCAGCCATTCCAAAGTTAGCATTTTACCGCGAGGATATAATGCGCTTAAGAGTATATGGTCAGGCTGCACTACAAACAGCATCAGAGATGGTCTCCGAATGCTGCAGAGGGGCCCTGCTCATGCAGGGGCACCCTCTCACATAGGAACCATGCACTCTGCCTTTAGGATTGATAAGGCCTGCCTTAGGAGTGACTTATAGGTTTATATGTGTGTATGTATTTAGTGATATAGGTAACCTATATCACAGTAAGGGGTGCATGCACCACCTTACCCAGGCTGCAGTAGCAGACCTGTGGTGTCAGTTTGGATGGCCTTCCAGGGGTGGCACAATACGTGCTGCAGCCCCTGGTAGGCCTCTGAGGTACCTATGCCCTTGGTACATAGTATACCATATACTAGGGACTTATAAGGGCACTCCAGATTCCAATCAGAGATGTGCCTAAGGCACATGGAAACCATTTTACAGAGAAAGCAGATAGACTGGGGCCCTGAATAGCAGGATCCCAGTCCAACTAAGTCATAAACCAGCAGAACACCATAAAAAAAGTGGGGGCAACCATATAGTCAGATTCCACCTTCCTACAGTGCCTAGGAGAATGGATGAGTGCATGGGTAGTACCTGAGTGAATGGTTGAGTGAAAGAGTAGTGCCCGAGTGATTGCATGAGAACCGATTCTGAAAGGGATTTATTATGTTTGTGAAAAGGATGCTTACTTTAATTTGCTGCATAATTGTGTTGGTTCTTGTTAGCTTGTTTTAGGGTTTCCTAGAGTTTAACGTGTGAATGAAATGGATAATGTAGTGTATGTGAAAAGAGTGATAAAGAGCTTTAGAAAGGTAGTCTTAGATATTTTAGATGCTATGTTTCCTTCTGCACGTGTGACAATGAATGATGTGAAACTTAGTTGTCTATCTGCTTTCATTGACAAGCTTGCAATAGATACTCCTGGAGCATTAAAGCAGGTATATGTACAAATTATTTTTATTAGGGCTATGGTTGTGCAAATTCGCTTAGCATTAGATATTCTTCTGGTGAAGGAATGCAAAGTTTGTAAAGTAAGAGCCGTTAAGAACTGTTGTACTTACATACCTAATAATAGTGGGTTAGTAATTCTTATATCATAAAACATTGTGAACCTTTTGCATGTCGTTCAATCTTTTTAAGAGCCTGTCTTATGGGAAACTGTAGGCTCCTTGTTTAGGAAGTTAGGAAAGGGTTTCTGCAAGGTTAATGACAGGATAAATAATTTGGATTGGAGTACTCTGAGACTAATTTTAACTCATGTAATAGACATAATGGTTTGTATAATCGTTTTGTTTCTCTTGCTAAAATGCTAAGAATGTGATTAGTAAAATACAAAGAAAGATAAGGTTCGTTTGAAAAAAGAGTCTTAAAATATGTGAGATGGAATGTATTAAAGATTGTGCCTACAACAGCTGAAGATGGTGGAGGAGGATTGCGGAAGAAAACAGAAAGTAATGATGATGCTGCTTAATAAAGTTTTATTAGTGAATTTTTTAGTGATGTGATTATAAAATAATCAGAGTAGGGAACTGAGGCAGTGTTTAATGGGTTTATATTTTGTGTGAAATAATAATATTATTTAATTTTTATGATGGATCCAATATGTAAATTATATGAATTAATATAGAAATGTGTTTACTGATGCTACATATTTTAAAGAATACCATCACACCCACTCTACCCACAGACTCTGCAGTAGCAAAGACAATTTAATGTCATGGATTTTTACTGTCTGCGTGTGTGTGTGTGTGTCACTGGCGTAGCAAGGGGGGGGCGGAGGGGCACGAGATTTCGGGGCGGCAGGTAGATTTATCGCCAGCACCCCCCCCCCGCTCTTAGGCGCTCGGCGGCAAAAGGCAGAGTGCCTAGCTACGCCACTGGTGTGTGTGTTATGAATGAACTTTCTACTGTTCCTAACTGTAACATTTTTAATGTTTCATATTACTTGGGCACCTCCAGATAGCAATAACAGAGGAGATGTTTTCTTAGAATGGGTAGAGTGAGTTACTACTTATGTACTTAATAGTGACATTGAATTCTCTGATTTGCCAAAGAATTTGTTACTTGTGACCATACCATGATGAGACTGCATTTTCTCTTATTGGTTATGCAAGAACTGTATATAAAACCACCTTGGTTAAAGGGATAAACCAGAAGAAGACTATCCTTTTCTACTAGGGATGCTGATTTATGATTATTACTCTGCTAAATTGAAGTTGGAGAAGGTACCTTTCTACACAAGATCAAACTGGGGAAGAATTGTTTATGATAATTTTGGGGGTGATTAGATTTTTGGGGTGAACTGAAAACACAAGTTCTGCTCCTACTATAGCAAACTGTGGACCACTAAAGGTGCTTAGAAAAAACACTTTTATACTGCAGAATGATCCCCCATTCTGCAAAATTGATGAGAGTCTCCCATATCTCATGGATATTCATTTGTGTTGGGCACATTGGAGGCCCCATGTGGTTGATGGACCCTGTAGGGTTTGAGCCCCCTGTGTCACAGGGTCTGGAAAGTCCTGTGGTGCATCCTTAAAGTGATACAATACGCTGTGACTGATTATTAAAGTATACAAAAAGTGATGGAAGAAATGCTTGAATTAATCTCAGTCATTGGTAATTACTTAGGCCGCATCCCAGTCATCATAATTTTGCACATCATGCCACCTTAGTTTGGTCCCATCCATATGCAAATCAGTCTTGACCCTGCTCCAGCAGAAAAAGTCCAGTCCGAACTGCCAGGCTATGTCCTCCCTCAACTGGAGGGTCAACATCCAGTACAAAACAGCTTTTGTACTTGAAAGTTAATTCGTCATTGATGTTTGCGCTGCTTTGCATTAAACACTTTTTTAGTAGATCTGGGTTGTTTTTGGTATAAACAATTACAAAATCCACCAGGGTGGCATTTTTTTTAGACTGGAGAAGTTAAGTTTTGTTTTCTAGGTGCTGAGTCATGCATAGTGGCAGGAGTTAGAAAGGAAAGTCTTTGGACACTCATTTATGAATTGATTATTCAAGCTTTTTCTTGCACTGGTCATTGCTGCAGTGTGTTTGGATAAACGACTGTGTGGTAGGAAAAATTTAATCTAGCCAACTGGCTGGATGAGGGAATACTGAGTAACAGTTATGCGTCCCTTTGTGGATCTGGATTGGATGCAATAAGAAATCCCTGATGCTGATTCATTATAAACATGATCTAGGATCTAACAACTACAGAAGGGGGCCTGGGGCCATCACATTAAATGCAACAAGACTAGCCAGCCATTTTGAGACAGACCTGAGCACAAAACCTAACAAACAATTTGCCAATGATGAGCATCGCTCGATCTGGGCCTACTGATCAACACAAAGGGGCCGATTCCGATCTCGGCCGGAAATCTCTCCGACCGAGCCGGACCCGGAGAGATTTCCGACCGAATCGGACCCATGCAGCCCGACCGAACGAGTACGATGCGCACGTATGCCATCGGACTCGATTCGTCGGACTCCATTGAAGTCAATGGGAGCCTGTCGCACAACGCGTACGCGGGCTCCCATTGACTCAATGGGTGCGAGGCGGACAAGGGCGCTCCTCCAGCGTGTACGCGGCGAAGTGACTCGCGCCGTACACGCACAGGTAGCGGGGACCCGTGGGTCCCCCTGTGTGCGACTCGCGTGGCTACGCGTACAGGGGGGTCCGACACGGACCCCCAAAGTACGGCTCTGACTGCTCTTTCGTGCCGGAGTGCGCGGCTCGGTCGGACTGCTCGCGGCGTGCATCGTACTTACCCGGCCGGGGAACGTCTCCATTGCGCGGTGCGAGTCGGGTCCGTGTGAGTCGGTCGGAGCGTGTTGAAGCCGCGTACGAGTCGGTCGGCGATTTCGCGGGCGCTTGCATCGTACTCGCTCGGCCGGACCCGCGTACGATTCGGTCGGGAAACAGGGCTCCGAATCGGATCCGGTAAAGCCGAATCCGATTCGGAGCCCTACCGGCCGAGATCGGAATCGGCCCCAAAATGTGCAGTTGTCAGCAAGGATCGGAAAGGCGGAACTTATGTGGTAGGCTACTTGTGCAACAGACAACTAGATAAAATCAGGTAGGAGCCTCTCAGTTTGAGCAAGAACGCGGCCTAGAGTCGGCTGGGTAGAAGTCTTATAGAGATTAGGTCGATTTAAATGCAAGGCCTCTTAAGTGCCTGATTGGTGTAAACAGATGGTTTTGCCATGAGGATGACTCGTCTATTGGCCGTTAAGGAAAAGTAGGCAGAGTTCGGGTTCTAGTATTGGAGGGATGGTGAGGAACTGGTCAGTGGCTAGAAAAGGAGGGGAACCAGCCTGCCGAGCTTGGCTCCGTAACTTCCTCTTTGCAAATAATAATCAACATAATGTGATATATAAGACATTACTCATCAGGGCCCAGATTTACTAAGGGCTTGCACCTCTGTTCTGTCATGCAAGGTGATGCAAGGTGACTCAAGCCCTTAAGTAAGATTTACTATGCCATGCAGAGCTACCTTGCATTGCATAATAAATCTGGAGTAACACAAGGCAGCGCAAGTTGCCACCTTGCTCTACTCTGCCCTGGGAAGGCATGGGTGTTAATACACATCCACCAATGGATTTTGGTGCATTCCCAGATTTAGTAACACTAGTAAACTTGGGAATGTCAACATGCTACACCTTCCCAGAAGAGGCATAATGAGGAGAAATATGTTTATTTCTCCTTGTTAGGTCGAGCCTATAGCGGCAGCGTGCATGCGCTGCTCGCTTTGCGAGGCATGCAGTATTCAGTACGGAGTGGAGCTTCGTGGAAGCTCTGCCCACTCTCTGCCCATTGGCTTGTGTCTTTGTCCTCCGTAAATGCTATCTTCTGATTCATTTTGAGGCTTGTTAGTCCCTCCTTATGACGGCTATAATGTCATTTGTCACCTCCCATGGCTACTGGCCCCTTTACTTCGAGTGTTACGCCCTACGTGGACTGTGAGCACTCCTTTGTGTCCCCTTCTCCCCCCGCCGGTACTGCCGTTGTCCGTGCCCGTGCCCCCACCCTCCCTCCCATTGTCCGTGATGCAATATGCAATAGGTCTCGCGTAAATGTGAGTCCTATTGCATTGCAAATGCTTGTCTAATGTTCTAGGTCGTCCTATGGCACTCACTGATTGTGTTAGTTTGCTCCGTTGCTGTGGTCCAGTTACGTTCTGGTCAGCATGCGCACTTTTGTGCCATGGCGCGCTTTTTACCTTCAGCAAGTGTTTATTTACTGTTCTTACTGATATTTTGCAATTTTTTGCACCTGCTTTAAGGCTCTTGTGTTAACCTGTCCCACCGCGCAACTTCTGCTCGGAACAATTAAAGTTTTGTACTCATTCGTACCAAAAGAAATGTGGCATTTTTTTAATGAAACAGACACCAGGAGGATGATGGTGATGTCACTCAAGCAATATAATATCCCTCGTCTATATTTCTCCCCTTTCATTCTTCTTAGAAACCGCAGTAGTTGGGAGGAAGAGAGCTCCACACAGCTCCTTCACTCTCGCTGCCCCACTCGCTTCCTCCTCCGTCCCCTGTCCTGCCCGGCACATTCACTTCGGCTGTTTGTGGCTTAACAAAGGCGGCACAGAAGCAGGTCAGGCTGGTTCTCAGGTGCTCAGTAACACGCTTTTAAGCCCCACCTTATTTTCTCATTAGACTCCCATCCCATTGCCACTCTGTCCCATTCTGAATATGAAAGGAGCCCCCCTAAAAAGATACCTATGCAGGTCGTGTGGAAGGTCAGACGGCAGGCAATCGACCGATGTGACAAGAGAGATATCCGAATTCAGATGCTAAATCGGATTCAGGGACATCAGCCACTAGTGACTGAGGATCGATCAACCCGTTGGGGCGGTGTCTGTCTAACTCGAAGCAACCCGGATTGGGAAAACAATATGTCAGTGGTGACTTATAACAGAAGCCACTTTTTATGAGAGTCTAAGCCTCATCTGTGTATTGAACACTCCCGTAGAAGAGTCTTTGGAGGAGCGGAGGTCCAGCCATAGGAGGACCAGCTATATCCCAACCGGTAGTACCACACGATTTTAGAGACCTATATCAGAGAAATAACTCCCATGAATATATAGGTGCTGTCCTCACTTCTCAACACTCCAGCTGGAGTGACGCACTGCAGTCCTGCTGGACCAGTGTTAAAAGATCTGGTACCGCGCGCACCGGTATGACCTCACAGGACACTGGTCATAACCCAGGAGTGAATCCAGAGCTCAAGGTAAGACGTTTATGAGTCGTGTCCTCCTCTTAAAATGTTGTCTTCGACTGTTAAATCAAATAAGTCGTTAATGGCACGTTAAACAGGTCCATTAATGGCTCTATGTCGCGTTGTGTCCAGAGTAGCAGTTCTTACAGACGATATTGTAAATGCAGTGCAGAGTTGTTATTATTTCTTATGATAGCTGTTAATCTGATTTAAATAATAGCAGTCATGCTCATTTCCGGAATGACTGATGTTCACCTATGACTGTCACCGACAATCGATTTAAAAGAAACAAATTAAATCTCGCGGATACTGCAGGTGTATAAGGCGATCGCACAAGGCAGAAGTATGGCACAGCACTGTGTACCAGGTTGTGTTATTCCACAACTTGGCAGGTGGGAGCTGCACCTCCCTCATGTGACCTGCTGACAGGGACGTGACGCAAACTCCTGCAGTGCAGGGACCCCCCACTCTTTAGAGGGGTCCCTTTAGCCTAAGGCCTATGAATCTCTGTGAAATATGGGATTCTCAGGGGCCCCTCACCACTTTCGGCAGGGTGGCCCCATCACTTTACCGACCGCCACTGACTGTTGACTGAATACAGTGTTCTCAATTCAAATGAGATTAAGTAGGTTATTGCTTTGGGCAGTCGCAGGTTTTTTTTCCAAAGTGAAAATGACAGGGTAGGTAAGGTAAAATGCAGCACAGTAAAACAGGAGAACTACAAAGCAAAACAAGAAATACGAGGAACTTGCAGGGCTGCGAGCTAACTAATGCGCACAGAGCAGCATATTTATGAGGCCCTTGGGCTGCCAGTGTGTCACTTTTTGTGACACTCTGGCGGCACAAACTACACAATTATATTATATTTATGTTCATGCAAAGCCACTTTGCAAGGCTTTGAATGGCTTCCTAGATATGGAGTAAAGCAAGGCAGCGCAAATCACTGCTTTGCCTAATTCTGAGCCAGGGAGGCACTCCATGGGCGTTGCAGTGAGTTTTCCCACGCAGCACCCATGGATTTTGACGTTTCCCCAGATTTGCAAAACAATGTAAACCTGGGGATGCACAAAAACCTAACGCTTCCCTAGGGGAGGCCAAACGAGAATTTCTCCTTGTTTTTTCCACTTTCTATGTGTGCAGCACATGTAAAAAGAGGAAAAAGCCTCCTAGGATTGTTTTTGTGCAGGAAGGTTCTCCTTCCTGCACAAAAACAATACTGCTGACAACACAGGCACCCTTGCTCCGTGGTGCCTGTGTAGGGCAGCACAGCGAGGTGACTTGCTGCGCTGCCCTACGCCAAAACCCCATAAATGAGGCCCTGAGTGTAGCACAGATGCAGCTGGGACAAGTGCAGGACAGCAGCCGTCATTACTAGAGCAGGTACAGTGGCACTGAGTCCCATGGTTAAGAAAGGATTACTGTGTGCATGCACTAGGGGCCCCTTGAGAGATGTTCGCGGTGGCTTCAAAAGTTATTCCTATGTACTTAGCAAGGGTATGGAGGTCGTGCTGTCATTGCAAAATCTGGACAATATATTACTTAACAAGCATTTGCAATGCAATAGGTATCGCATTTACGCGAGTTTGAGCTATTGGCATTGTAAATTGAAA
>CAWUFW010031811.1:0-14915 GCA_963921515.1 Calotriton arnoldi | reverse complement strand
AGGACACCACTGACTGCATCCTGAGAGACAACTTCCACTCCTGCAATGCAAGCACGTTCCATGGTGGACTATCTGGCTGGCTGGGTGGGAAGAGGACTTGCAGCACTGACTATAGTCACCAGCACCTCCCCTCACCCCCAACACAAACTCCACAGTACCCACCTGGTAGAATGCAATGCCCTCCATCCTAACACAAAGATCCTACACACCACCACCCTGGGTTACTGTGCTGTGAAGCACAGGGACACTCTTGGGACTCTTAGCCAAACAACTGCCAGGACAACACTCCCAGCCATCCTGTCAGCACAGCCAGCCCACCCCACAGGGAAGCAGAGTCAAAGGAAGAGCATGGGCATGCTGGGAAGGGGTGGAGGCAATAGCATGATGGGAGTCGTAGTCGCTGAGACATAGCTCACCCCCACAACTGTCCCATCAACACCACCCTGAACCATGCTCACATCACAGGGAGTGGAGAAGGACTCACGAGATAGCTGACACTGGCTACTGCTGTGGGGGCACAAGGCCCTGCCTGCAACTGTGCACCAACAAACAGCAGGACACCACTGACTGACATCCTGAGAGACAACTTACACTCCCTGCAATGCAAGCGTAGGTCACAGACATAGCTCACCCCACAACTGTCCCATCAACACCACCCTGAACCATGCTCACATCACAGGGAGTGGAGAAGGACTCACAAGATGGCTGACACTGGCTACTGCTGTGCAGGAGCACAGGAGGCCCTGCTGCCAGCTGTGCACCAACAAACAGCAGGACACCACTGACTGACATCCTGAGGGAACAACTTCCACTCCCTGCAATGCAAGCACGTTCCATGTTGGGCTATCTGGCTGGCTGGGTGGGAAGGGGGGACTTGCAGCACTGACTATAGTCACCAGCACCTCCCCTCACACCCCCAACACAAACTCCACAGTACCCACCTGGTAGAATGCAATGCCCTCCATCCTAACACAAGATCCCACAAAGCACCACCACCCTGGGTTATGTTGTGTGAAGCACAGGGACACTCTTGGGACTCTTAGCCAAACAACTGCCAGGACAACACTCCCAGCCATCCTGTCAGCACAGCCAGCCCACCCCACAGGAAGCAGAGTCAAAGGGAAGGAAGCATGGGCATGCTGGGAAGGGGTGGAGGCAATAGCATGATGATGGGAGTCGTAGTCACAGACATAGCTCACCCCCACAACTGTCCCATCAACACCACCCTGAACCATGCTCACATCACAGGGAGTGGAGAAGGACTCACAAGATGGCTGACACTGGCTACTGCTGTGGGGAGCACAAGGCCCTGCTGCCAACTGTGCACCAACAAACAGCAGGACACCACTGACTGACATCCTGAGAGACAACTTCCACTCCCTGCAATGCAAGCACGTTCCATGGTGGGCTATCTGGCTGGCTGGGTGGGAAGGGGGACTTGCAGCACTGACTATAGTCACCAGCACCTCCCCTCACACCCCCCAACACAAACTCCACAGTACCCACCTGGTAGAATGCAATGCCCTCCATCCTAACACAAGATCCCACAAAGCACCACCACCCTGGGTTATGTTGTGTGAAGCACAGGGACACTCTTGGGACTCTTAGCCAAACAACTGCCAGGACAACACTCCCAGCCATCCTGTCAGCACAGCCAGCCCACCCCCACAGGGAAGCAGAGTCAAAAGGAAGGAAGCATGGGCATGCTGGGAAGGGGGTGGAGGCAATAGCATGATGGGAGTCGTAGTCACAGACTATAGCTCACCCCCACAACTGTCCCATCAACACCACCCTGAACCATGCTCACATCACAGGGAGTGGAGAAGGACTCACAAGATGGCTGACACTGGCTACTGCTGTGGGGAGCACAAGGCCCTGCTGCCAACTGTGCACCAACAAACAGCAGGACACCACTGACTGACATCCTGAGAGACAACTTCCACTCCCTGCAATGCAAGCACGTTCCATGGTGGGCTATCTGGCTGGCTGGGTGGGAAGGGGGACTTGCAGCACTGACTATAGTCACCAGCACCTCCCCTCACACCCCCCAACACAAACTCCACAGTACCCACCTGGTAGAATGCAATGCCCTCCATCCTAACACAAGATCCCACAAAGCACCACCACCCTGGGTTATGTTGTGTGAAGCACAGGGACACTCTTGGGACTCTTAGCCAAACAACTGCCAGGACAACACTCCCAGCCATCCTGTCAGCACAGCCAGCCCACCCCACAGGGAAGCAGAGTCAAAGGAAGGAAGCATGGGCATGCTGGGAAGGGGGTGGAGGCAATAGCATGATGGGAGACGTAGTCACAGACATAGCTCACCCCCACAACTGTCCCATCAACACCACCCTGAACCATGCTCACATCACAGGGAGTGGAGAAGGACTCACAAGATGGCTGACACTGGCTACTGCTGTGGGGAGCACAAGGCCCTGCTGCCAACTGTGCACCAACAAACAGCAGGACACCACTGACTGACATCCTGAGAGACAACTTACACTCCCTGCAATGCAAGCACGTTCCATGGTGGGATAACTGACTGGGTGGGTGGGTGGGTGGGAAGGAGGTCTGGCTGTCAACCAAACACAATCAATGCAGACCATGTTCACACCCCAGAGAATACATAGAAATGCCCAAATAATGCAGGACAATGTGCCACACCAATATCAACCCCTGACTGTGACGACTTAGGACAATACAATGTACAGGCCCGCACCCCGAGGCACAGTCACAACTGTCAGGTGTGTCAACCACTGATGCCTGCAGAAACATGACATACATTGTTTGTGTCTCCCAAAAACAGGTGATGATAGGGACACAGCAGCAGACGCTGAGGAGTCCCAGTCCCAGGCTCAAGAGGATGCCGAGCTCACTGGCGTCGTACAGCCTCTGTCCTCCTCGGACGATGAAGAACAACCTGGCACATCCGGTGCAAGTCAACATGCTGCACCAGCAGGACCACCAGCTGCAGCACCAGCAGGTCCACCAGCTGCACCCCCTGCACCCACCCCTCCAACGACTGTCACCACGAATACCATCCCTGCCGACATGGACAGAATAAGGAACAACACCAGCGCAGTGACCCTGGACCAACCTGGGGCCATGGACACCACCACCACCACCAACCCCCAAGGTGGACCAGGGTTATCTGTGCGTGCAACTGCACACACTGCACATGTCAGCAGGGGTGGTGGGAGGGGTGGGAGACAGAGGTCGCTGCTTGCAGACGTTGCTGGTGTGCATGAAGACCCACAACTGGTACGCATAGCTGATGCGTACCAGTCCAGCACCGGAGAGCTCAGCCAGGTAGTGGGGCTCCTCAGAGACATTAAACAGCAGCAGGCTGCCCATCATGCCCGCTTGGACTCCCACATGTCCCAAGTGGAGTCACACATGTCACGTGTGGACTCCCACATGTCACGTGTGGACTCCCACATGACCCGCGTGGAGTCCAAGTGGGATGTACTACATGAGATGACGGCGGTGCACAGGGACATTTTACAATGCCTCCGCCAGATGAACAGCAACCAGTCCACACCTCCCTGTGTGCCAACAACATCTGGTACCGAACAAACTGCAACTGCCACAGGGAGGGAGGAGGACTCTGGCGGAGAGTCCCCTGCACCGCAGCAGCCTGCACTTGAGGGCCCCCCCCAAGAAGAGGGGTCGTCCGAGGAGGGAAAGTGAGAGGCTGATGGCCAAGCGCAACTCCCAGGAAGCCTGAACCTGTTCTGGATTTTCGCCTTTGTGCACAGACTGTTCACCCTGTTGATGGCAACACTACTCCCACACATTGCATGGGGAGTATAAGTTGGAACAATGTGTCAGACAACAGTGGCCCCGATACTGGGGATCCTGTCTACCTGGACTTTCTATTCATCTAGGAACTTGGGATTGCAAGATTCATGTACAGCACAATCCATCCTATGCACTATTATCACAATAAACACACTAATACACCATACTTGCCTCTGTCGTGATTCCAACGTGGGTGCTGTTATGGGGATGATGAACTGCAAAATTACACAGTGTATGCGAACTGCAACAGCAAGGACAACACAGGCATGTGAGTACAGGCAACGTGACACATATGAGGGAGACACACCACCAGGGCTACACAACACATACACACCTAGGCCATCTGACTCATTGCCTACACTGATGTTGCCAGGGAAGACGGTGCAATGCACAGACACCACACCCATTCCCAGTTGTAGTCAAGTAGCCCACAGGTGCAGTAAGCAAATGGCAGTCAAATGTGTGACCACAGACAACGCACATCACTAAGTGAAGCACAGGTTTATTACACAGTAGCAACATGCCGTAACCACTACAGATGCAAGGTAACCCCACCTGGTAGCGGGCACACAGTCAACAACTGTAGACAGAAGGAAGTCCATGGGTGTGGCGCACATCACCTGTAGGGACACAACAGCTACCAGCCTGGATGTGCAATCACGTCGTCGGTGGACACAGTTCACCAAACGAATCTGAAAGTACCCTGTGAAGGACAGAAATGACACACAGTCAAAAGCAATGCAGTACAGGACAGAACAGCAAAACTCATGCACAATACATGTTACAAGATACCCACCCAGAACCAAGTTAGCATGTCAACACTGTTGGGGAGTACAGCCCACCTGTCACCACACATCGCAACACACATCCTGTCAAGTAGCCCATGGACACACTCCAACAGCACCAGAGCACCACCCACACATCATGCCAACTCACATCATTCACATGACACCTCAGGATACTCACATTCAGCTAAAGAAGTTGGTGATGAGCTGTGTGCGGACATCACCATCACCATCATCATCATCATCGTCACTGGCATCGTGGTCCAGGCCAGGATCCTCCACAGGTGGCGGATGTTGGTCATCGTCATCCTGGATGAGAGGCAACTCCTTCCGCACTGCCAGGTTGTGGAGCATGCAGCAGACGATGATAATCTTGCACACTTTCGCAGGGGCATATGGGAGGGACCCTCCGGTCTTGTCCAGGCAGCGGAAGCGGCTCTTCAGGAGACCAAAGGTCCGCTCAATCACTCTCCTGGTCCGACCATGTGCCTCATTGTAGCGCATCTGGGCAGGTGTCACAGGGTTCCTGAGGGGTGTCAGCAACCACGGCATGTTGGGGTATCCCGAGTCACCTACGGACAGACAAGTGCACATCAGCTGACTTGGAAAAGTGGGCGGAATACTACAGATCAGATCACACACAATGGCACAAAGTCAGTACACACCGACAAGCCAGGCACGCTGGTTCTGCATCTGTGCCATCAACCTGGGGATGCGACTACTCCTCATCACAAAGGCATCGTGTGCTGAACCAGGGAAACGGGCACACACGTGTGTGATGGTCATGTCTGCAAGACACACCACCAGTGCATTGACCGAGTGGTAGTGCTTGCGGTTCCTGTAGGCCTGCTCCTGGGCCTGTGGTGGTACCAAAGCCACATGTGTCCCATCAATGGAGCCAATGACATGCGGCATCCTCCCCAGGGCATAAAAGTCACTCTTCACGTCAGTGAGTCGTCGCAGTCTAGGGAAATAGATGTACCGGTTCAGGAAGAGCAACATTGCCGCCAAAACATCGCGGAGCACACGGCTGAACATGGTCTGTGACATCCCACCAGCAGACGCCACAGTATGTTGGAAGGTACCGGTGGCAAAGAAGTGTAGGGCTGCCATCACCTTCACCTTGGGGGTCAGCGCTGTAGGATACGGCCGGCCAGGCTGCAAATGTGGGGACAACTGCACTGCCAAATCCTCAATCAGCTGCCTGGTGAAGCGGTACCGTCGGATGCTGTCCCGTTCCACCATCGTTGCCAGGTCTGGGAATGGCCGATGGACAGCAGGAGCCCTGCAGTGCAGAGGAGAAGTAAGCAAGATCGTCAGTCACCCCACATATGCGGCATTGAACACACTCAAGATCCCAACATACATCATCATGAGGCACAACTACATGAAGTGTGCAGTACCGGAACGACATTTATGGTACATACATGGCCAACATCTGTCAACACGGTCCTACAGGTGGCATCAATTTGTCCCAGGTTGGCCCATTGGATATCATGATGCTGTGTCACAGTCACCCCCCCAGTGACATGTGAGGACAGATGTGCCCCAGGCACCACAGCTCAACGACAGGCACATTCCCAGGGACCCTGTAATGCCACATGGACACTGGCATCACCTGGAGTATCATGTGTACACCACAACAAAACAAACATGACCCCCACAGGTAGTGGCCACACTTGCCATGGCAGGAGAGCCATGGACGTCTGTGACACACACGCACAACATCAGAGTCCATGCACACACAACGTGGATGTGGAGACTGTCTCCCATTGTGCACATGAAATCAGAGACATTGTAAACACTACATGCACAAAGACTGTGGAGGGCCATCACTATTGTGCCACTGGGACACCCTGGCTCAAACATACCGTCCCACATGGGACTCACGGGGTATGTGACATGACATACACAAACACCACTGTGAAATGTGACCATGGCACATGCACAGATATGAACAGTTGCACATCACAGTGGTCACGTACACGTAACACCCATGATCCTGTCCCCATGAACACGTGCACAGCCTGGGGGTGGCTGCCCACAGGTGACACCCACAGGACAACATGTACACCAACATACACACAATAGGAAATGCAGCCTTACATGCCTTATGATAAGGTTTGGACAGGCTGTCGTGATGTAGGTGTGCCCCTCACTCCCTGGGAGCTATCTGTGGCTGGCATATGTCCATCTGAGACAGGCATGCTGACATATGCCAGTCACATGTACAGTGATGCGTTGTACTGCAATGGACCGATCGGTGCCTCCGGCCGGCCCATTGCATTCAATGTGTGCGGGTACGCGTTGTACCCCTGTGCGCGTTGAACAGCAATGGACCGATCGGTGCCTCCGGCCGGCCCATTGCATTCAATGTGTGCGGGTACGCGTTGTACCCCTGTGCGCGTTGAACAGCAATGGACCGATCGGTGCCTCCGGCCGGCCCATTGCATTCAATGTGTCGCGGGTACGCGTTGTACCCCTGTGCGCGTTGTACTGCAATGGACCGATCGGTGCCTCCGGCCGGCCCATTGCATTCAATGTGTGCGGGTGCAGCGTTGTACCCCTGTGCGCGTTGAACAGCAATGGACCGATCGGTGCCTCCGGCCGGCCCATTGCATTCAATGTGTGCGGGTACGCGTTGTACCCCTGTGCGCGTTGAACAGCAATGGACCGATCGGTGCCTCCGGCCGGCCCATTGCATTCAATGTGTGCGGGTACGCGTTGTACCCCTGTGCGCGTTGAACAGCAATGGACCGATCGGTGCCTCCGGCCGGCCCATTGCTTTCAATGTGTGCGGGTACGCGTTGTACCCCTGTGCGCGTTGAACAGCAATGGACCGATCGGTGCCTCCGGCCGGCCCATTGCATTCAATGTGTGCGGGTACGCGTTGTACCCCTGTGCGCGTTGTACTGCAATGGACCGATCGGTGCCTCCGGCCGGCCCATTGCATTCAATGTGTGCGGGTACGCGTTGTACCCCTGTGCGCGTTGAACAGCAATGGACCGATCGGTGCCTCCGGCCGGCCCATTGCATTCAATGTGTGCGGGTACGCGTTGTACCCCTGTGCGCGTTGAACAGCAATGGACCGATCGGTGCCTCCGGCCGGCCCATTGCATTCAATGTGTGCGGGTGCGCGTTGTACCCCTGTGCGCGTTGAACAGCAATGGACCGATCGGTGCCTCCGGCCGGCCCATTGCTTTCAATGTGTGCGGGTACGCGTTGTACCCCTGTGCGCGTTGAACAGCAATGGACCGATCGGTGCGCACCCATTGACAATGGGCTTGCCTGGCAACGGACGCGTTTTTGAATATTCGAACGAGTCGGTTGCTGGAAAATCAGTTGGTCACCCACAACAATGTTGCAAAATAATGTATGTCATGAAGTTGAAGATTTGAAGGATGCTGTGGGCGTGTTTTGGTGCTGCTATTCCATGGATTGGCCAGATTCAGAAGATGCAAACGACTTGGACCTATCACTTTGGACACAAGGGACAGTATCTGCCTCTCCAGCACATATATATTGCTGCATGTTCCCCTGAGAGCCCACTTGCCTGCACTACATGCTCCAGGACGACATCTGCCACTGCACTGCTGCTGTCTCTGCCCCTCTGGACCCTGCAATGGCACGTACTGTGGAGAGAGCCCCAGCCTTCAGCCTTGAAGAGAACCAGGCCCTGCTGGACAGCCTACTTCCACAGTACAGCAAGCTGTATGGGACACCAGGGGAGCAGGTGAGTGTTCTGTGCACTGCCTTTCTGAATGTGCATTTTGTCTGACTAGCAAGGCTGAGAGTCAGCACACCACTGGCTAGCAGGCTCACTGAGTAGTTGTCACCCCCATAGTGTGTAGTGACTTGCACTGGACAGGTATGGTGCAGTGACAGTGCTTCTGAACAGGGTTTTACTCCCCATGCTATGATACCATGTAGTGACTTCTGGAAAACTGTCCATGGGCAGCCGTGCACTGCCTGGGTACACCATGTGCCCCTGTGATTGCGACATGTATATGCAACTGTGTCATGCACGGATATGTTGCATGTGTAGTAATGTCCTTATCACTTTGTCATCCTGACAGGCTTCTGCCCATCGGAAGCATGAGATCTGGAAGGACATCGTCCGGGCTGTCCGGTCCGTGGGGGTCTACAAGCGCCGGATCCGCAACTGCCAAAAGAGGTGGCAGGACCTTCGGGGCTGGACCCGGAGGATTGCACGGGTCCAGCTGAAGCTGTCGCCTCCTCGCAGGAGGGCGGAACACGGACCCTGACCCCCCACATGCTCAGGATCCTGGCGGTGGTCTTTCCAGACCTGGATGGGCAGCTGAAGGCCAGAGAGCAGCAAGGAGGGGTGAGTCAAAGACTGCACTGTGTACTCTGTCTAACATGTTATGTGCCCTCCTCGGGCCAGGTTGAACTGCCACAGTACAGCAGTCATGTTGTCCAGGAGCCATGTCCCTCTATTGTGCACTGCCCACTCCTCATCTGATACCCAGGTGTGGCCCTTACATGCAGGGAATTCTGTCACTTAGGACTGTGTCCTTGCAGTTTGCTTGACTCAAGGTGGGAGACAGCATCTGTTTCCCTGACTCTGTGGTGGGCATCATGGGTGGGTCCATTGCTTACACAATGCCTGTATTCTGACATGTAGGGTAGTGTCACAGGTCTCCCATATGTCCAATAGGTATGACCTGGACAGATGAGGGTTAAGAGGATGTGTTGTGGGGGGGATGTACATGTGCACTTGTGCAGCTCCAGGACTTGCATTCCCCATGACCTACTATTGTGACACAGTGCAGAGTGTTGTTGTCTGGCTGCAAAGTCATACATCACTGAGACAGTGATGTATGACTTTGCAGTCATGCCTCCGCCATGGCATGTGTCTACTGATTGGTGATCCTGCAGGGGAGTGACATGTGCTACATGCACACCATAGTGGCGCTGGCTATCAGGACATGGGTGCATCATGGTGTCTGTCGCTGGTATGCATCACATGCATTTCCTATTTGACTCTGGGCATCCCTTACATCCGTAAACCTGTACTGACTCAGTGGCAAGAGCTGTGATGTGTCCACACCGTGTCCTCTGCACTGTCCAACTACTGTGTACTTGGTGCATGTGTCAACACTGGGGTGTTGCAATCCAACAGACACCAGACAGATGGGTGCAAGGCCATGTGGGATGTGAGTGCCATGCTTGGCATCAGACTGACAATTGACTTCTCCTGTTCAATTAGTGCACTTTTAGCAATGTACAACTAATGATGCCAGGGCTTGCTCTGTGATGTGCTGTGCTCACAGTGGTGTGTGCGTTATGTGCAGGTGACTGATGTCTGTCTGTTTCCCCATTGTTTGCAGATACATCCACGGCCACGGAAGGGGACAGCTCCACGGACCAGGAGGAGCCGGAGAGCCAGACTGGGTCAGCAGCCGAGGAGTGGTCGGAGGGACCCAGTGGCACGGAGGGCGAGGGAGCCACACCGAGGAGTCCTCAGCAGCATCCACCTCAGCTGAGGACCAGAGCAACTCGGAGGATGACTCCCTTGTGGAGGCGGGTGTCAGCAGCCACCACACCCCAGCTAGTGTTGCTGTCCCCGCCACCACCAGCACCACCACCGCCCTCCCATCGGCTCCCATTCCCCAGGTCCGTGGAGGCTCCCATGTCCGGGAGCGTGTCTCCTTTGGGCCAGGCACCGCACCCCCTGCCCCTGTGTCCCCTGCTGCCCTGAGTGAGGAGTCTGTGTACCTCCTTCGCCAGCTCCATGTAGGGCAGACAGCCATGCTGAGTGTCCTCCATGCGCACACCGCGCTGTTGACTCAGCTGGTGTCGTTCATGGAGGGCATCTCATCGGGCATGTCTGACCTACAGAGGGGCAATAGGTCCATGGACTCCTCCCTGACGGCAGCAGTGTCCCTCCTCAAACGGTCCCTCACCCCTCCTGCCTTTGCTCCATCCACACTCCCCAGCACCTTACCCATCCCAGGCACACACACACTGGCACACACCAGCACACACACATCCAGCACACTGACACACACGCCAATGACAAAACGCACACGCAAGCACATTCAGGGGACTGAAGCCAGACTCACAGGGGATGGGGCCCTGGAACACACACACGCATCCACATGCACTGCGCAGTCCTCAGTTCCCTCTCCCTCCAAAGCACCCTCCCTTGCCTCACCTGCAACCCCAAAGTCACAGCAGCTCTTCCTCTGTGACCTCGGCCTCTTCCCCACCGATGAAGCTGCTCCAGCATCCCGGGGGAAGAGGAAGCCCACCCACACGGAGCAGAGTGCCCCTCGCCCCCGGACACCCTCCCCCAGGCGCAGACGGACTGAGGCCCCCACCCGCAAGTCCCCCGGAGTGCTAAGAGCAAGACCCCGCCACCGCCCTGCAGCTCAGGCACAAGGTCTCCGTCCTCCATCCCTCAGGCCCCCACTGCACAGGTGCCCCCACCACACCCTGCCCCAGGTTCCCCCACCCACAGATATACCATCCCCAAGATGCTCCGGCCTTCTCCCCTGCCACTTGCTCTCCCAGCACCACACCCCCGCTGCGCTTGTCTGTGCCACTGATGTGGTGAGGGTGTCCTCCCCCTCTGTCCAACCCACCTTGCCTGTTCCCCATTCTCCTCCCCTGGAGGTAGGCACTGCAGTGGAGTCCACTACCGCCCTGTCTGACTTGGGCACTGCAGTGGCGGACCTGTCCACCCCATCTGCAGGGTCCACTGCAGTTGTGCCGGCACCCACGACATCTGTGTCATGCCCCCAGTTGTGCCGGCACACACCATGTCAGACACCTCCACTGCAGTTGTCAGTGGCTCTCCAGCACCCACCACCCCTTCCCTGACTCCCCCTGGTGAGCCCTGATCCTGTCCCTGCGGTGCCTGGCCTGCCCCCGGTTGCCCCTCCTAGTGGATTGTCCCTGGTATTGTGCAGGCATGCGTAGGGTGACATCTGCCAGTGTCACCCTGTTTGAACTTTGACAATGGACTGGCCATTGGCCTTTGCTCTTTTTTCAGGACTTCGTTTGGCCTCAACACATATGCTGAATAAAGCAACTTTCTTTTCTCTAGTGCTCATGCTTCAGATGTACATGTTGTTGGTGCAGCTAACCATGCCCTTGCTGCAGTGATGGTGATATCTGGTCTCATGATTATGAAGTGTTACTGTGCAGGAACCCATGTGGTCCAGGGGAATGTGTCCTATCATGTGGTGTATCCATGTCATCAATAGCAGCATCTGAGGGTGTCATGTGTTCAGTATTTGGCAATGGGTTTCCTACTTACATTGGCAATTTCACATCTGTGGCTTCCACCCCTGCACATCTGTTGTGCCTGCCATCGTTGCATTTGTCTACTTCCCTGACCGTGTTGCCATCTCCAGTGGACATGCAGGTTTGGGCATCAATGGGGAGGGACTCATCCGTGTAGTCAGTGCAACATTGCTATACAAGTGTGTTGGATCTGTGCTGATGATTCCGTTGGCACATCCATGACCAGGCTGATGTGATGGGAGCCCTCATTTGGTGCTAATTGTTGATTGTGTGACCAAGTGCTCAGCTGACATGATGGGGCCCTACTGAGGCAACATATGGCACAGCTTTCCTCACACAGGAGTGGAGTCCCCTCATGGCAGTGTGTACACGTGTGACATTGCCTGCGCCCAAGGTGTGTGTTGTATGTGCATGTCTGTGTGTTCACTTCCATTCATCTGCGCATGCTGTGATCCCTAGTGTTGTACCTGTTTGTGATGCTTGCTGACTTGAGCTATGTTCCCCAAAGTCTTCTCCCTGTGTTCTCTGTGATGTGGGTGCATGGCACATTACTGGTCATCAGGGTGTCACCCATAGGTGTGTTTGCTGTCAGGGCAGAGTTTGTGTGCTGACGCAGATGGGTCACAGTCAGGTTTCCCTTTGGCACTTGTTGTTTGCCCCTGTCATGTGATTTCCAGTTTGTGTTATCTTTCAGTGATTGTGACACGTTGTGTGTGTGACTGCTGGCACTCCTTAGGGTCCGGGCTGCAATGTTGGTTGTTGTCTATGTGTGTTCTTTGTGGGTGACCTTGGTTTCTTCATTGGTGTGTGACTGTGGCTGGGATCCCATTGGTCGGTGTGGTATTGCCGTCATGTCCATGTACAGCGTAGTGTGCAGTGTGTCAGACATTCAGGAGTCTTGTTGAGTGTCCATGTGTGATGTGTTTCTACACCTTGGTTCCCACCCACCACCCTGGAATAGTAATGGGTGCATGTGCAATGTCACCAGTGCATGTGTACTTCACTGCTGCACATTGTTGGAGGTCGAGGGGTGTGGTGTTGAGTGTGTGCAGATGAGAGTTGTTGCCCGGCTAGTCCCCTGCCTCCATGTTGGCCTTGGCTTACTGGCCATGCTGATTGATTTGTGCTTGTGTAGGTGTGATGGTAGTTAGTTGCTCAGGACACCTGACTGTGGTTCACAGTGTGAACGACATTTAGCTTTGTCATCACAGTGGTATTTTTCTTCAGCCCAGGGTCACCACATTGTGGGGGCCCTGGGGGTGGTGCTGTGGTGTGTCTGTGACTTGCTGTGTCAGTTGTTGTTCCTACGTGCCTGTGTGACATGTGTGTTTTGTGCTCCCTCTCACCTGTCAATGCCTGCTTGCCCACATAGGGGATTTGGATCCATGAGTTACCTTAGTGTGGCAGTGTATGCACATCTGTATGATTGGTATTCAGCTCTCCTCATGTGTTGTGTTGTTGCCTGGGGACAATGGCACCCCCACCCCTCACCTGCTGTGTATGATGACAGTGTTGGTCTGCCTGTTTGTGTTTGTGCATCTGCACCACTGCATTGGCATATCTTGGGTGTGCCATTGGCTGTATGTTGTTTGGTGTGTTTCCCCTGCTGTCCCTGGGACTCCTAGGTCATCGGTCAGCACAGTGATCATGGTTTGTGTGTCCCATTGCTGCCATGGTATGGTATCTGTTCACCTCACATCTGCTGTCTCCACAGGGTATCTGCATTTGTGTGCCCATTGGTGCAAATATGTGGTTCTGCATTCTGATGGTCACTTCTGTCATTGTGTCATTGATGACTGTTGACGGTCTCAGCCACCATGGGTGTTGTTTGTCTGCACATGGCCAAAGGAATGTTTCATTTGCACTGCAGTATTTGGCTCCCCCAATTTATGTTGCAATGGGACACATACACTACTTTGCCACAGATGAGTTTTTGGTTCTGTGACCAGGAATGATCCATGCAGTTTGGCAGTTGCAGCTCTTTCTTTGTCAACAATTACCTTTTGGTCACTGTGATGATGAGGGTGTAGACCCCATTGCCACAATGGTCAAAATGTGCTTCAGCTATGGACCCCACACTTGCCTTTTGGTCACTGTGATGATGGGGGTTTAGACCCCATTGCCACAATGGTCAAACTGTGCTTCAGCTATGGACCCCACACTTACCTTTTGGTCACTGTGATGATGGGGGTTTAGGCCCCATTGCCACAATGGTCAAAATGTGCTTCAACTATGGACCCCACACTTGCCTTTTGGTCACTGTGATGATGGGGGTTTAGGCCCCATTGCCACAATGGTCATGGGCTGCTTGCATTGTGGGTGCCACACACATATATGTGTGGCACATGTGCTAGGGGGTCACATTGTATGTTCAATGTCATGTTCGGTGTTGTAGGCATTTGACACAGCCTGCTCACACGCTTGTCATGGTGGTGGGGGGATGTCTTAATCTTGCATTCCCTAGGTTGTGGTGTGCTTGTTGTGTCATGCATTGTCCATCCTATGAGTGGGGGTGGTAGTAGTGGTAGGCATCCAGCCCCCCCTGGCTAAGGGTGGTAGTAGTGGTAGGCATCCAGCCCCCCCTGGCTGAGGGTGGTAGTAGTGGTGGGCATCCTGCCCCCCTGGCTAAGGGTGGTAGTAGTGGTGGGCATCCTGCCACCCCCTGGCTAAGGGTGGTAGTAGTGGTGGGCATCCTGCCCCCCTGGGTGAGGGTGGTAGTAGTGGTAGGCATCCTGCCCCCCGTGGGTGAGGGTGGTAGTAGTGGTAGGCATCCAGCCCCCCTGGCTAAGGGTGGTAGTAGTGGTAGGCATCCAGCCCCCCTGGCTAAGGGTGGTAGTAGTGGTGGGCATCCTGCCCCCCTGGGTGAGGGTGGTAGTAGTGGTAGGCATCCTGCCCCCCTGGTTGAGGGTGGTAGTAGTGGTGGGCATCCAGCCCCCTGGCTAAGGGTGGTAGTAGTGGTGGGCATCCTGCCCCCCTGGGTGAGGGTGGTAGTAGTGGTGGGCATCCTGCCCCCTGGGTGAGGGTGGTAGTAGTGGTGGGCATCCTGCCCCCTGG
>CAWUFW010031810.1:0-14915 GCA_963921515.1 Calotriton arnoldi | reverse complement strand
TGTGCTTGCGTTCAGTTGTATTGCTCACTGCCGTAACACCACTACACTGCCCTAAACCCTGAAACACCACCCCCAGCACGACCCCCTACACTGCCCGAACACCACTGCACTGCCCTAAACCCTGAAACACCAGCCCCAGCAAGACCCCCTACACGGCCTGAACACCACTGCACTGCCCAAGACTCTGAAACACCAGCCCCAGCAAGACCCCCTACACTGCCCGAACACCACTGCACTGCCCTAAACCCTGAAACACCAGCCCCAGCACGACCGCCTACACTGCCTGAAAACCACTGCACTGCCCTAAACTCTGAAACACCAGCCCCAGCACGACCCCCTACACTGCCCGAACACCACTGCACTGCCCTAAACACTGAAACACCAGCCCCAGCACGACTCCCTACACTGCCCGAACACCACTGCACTGCCCTAAACCCTGAAACACCAGCCCCAGCAAGACCCCCTACACTGCCCGAACACCACTGCACTGCCCTAAACCCTGAAACACCACACCCAGCAAGACCCCCTACACTGCCTGAACACCACAGCACTAAACCCTGAAACACCACCCCCAGCAAGACCACCTACACTGGCCGAACACCACTGCACTGCCCTAAACCCTGAACCACCACCCCCTGCACGACCCCCTACACTGCCCAAACACCACTGCACTGCCCTAAACCCTGAAACACTTCCCCCTGCACGACACTCTACACTGCCCGAACACCACTGCACTGCCCTAAACCCTGAAACACCACCCCTCAGCACGACACCCTACACTGCCCGAACACCACTGCACTGCCCTAAACCCTGAAACACCACCCCCAGCACGACCCCCTACACTGCCCAAACACCACTGCACTGCCCTAAATCCTGAAACACCACCCCCTGCACGACCCCCTATACTGCCGGAACACCACTGCACTGCCCTAAACCCTGAAACACCACCCCCAGCATGACCCCCTACACTGCCCGAACACCACTGCACTAAACCCTGAAACACCACCCCCAGCAAGACCACCTACACTGACCGAACACCACTGCACTGCCCTAAACCCTGAAACACCACCCCCAGCACGACACCCTACACTGCCCAAACACCACTGCACTGCCCTAAACCCTGAAACACCACCCCCTGCATGACCCCCTACACTGCCGTAACACCACTGCACTGCCCTAAACCCTGAAACACCACCCCCAGCATGACCCCCTACACTGCCCGAACACCACTGCACTGCCCTAAACCCTGAAACATCACCCCCAGCACGACCCCCTACACTGCCATAACACCACTACACTGCCCTAAACCCTGAAACACCACCCCCAGCACGACCCCCTACACTGCCCGAACACCACTGCACTGCCCTAAACCCTGAAACACCAGCCCCAGCAAGACCCCCTACACTGCCCGAACACCACTGCACTGCCCTAGACTCAGAAACACCAGCCCCAGCAAGACCCCTACACTGCCCGAACACCACTGCACTGCCCTAAACCCTGAAACACCAGCCCCAGCATGACCCCTACACTGCCCGAACACCACTGCACTGCCCTAAACCCTGAAACTCCAGCCCCAGCACCACCACCTACACTGCCCGAACACCACTGCACTGCCCTAAACCCTGAAACACCAGCCCCAGCACGACCCCTACACTGCCTGAACACCACTGCACTGCCCTAAACCCTGAAACACCAGCCCCAGCACGACCCCCTAAACTGCCCGAACACCACTGTACTGCCCTAAACCCTGAAACACCAGCCCCAGCACGACCCCTACACTGCCCGAACACCACTGCACTTCCCTAAACCCTGAAACACCACCCCCTGCACGACCCCCTACACTGCCCGAACACCACTGCACTGCCCTAAACCCTGAAACACCACCCCCAGCACGACCCCTACACTGCCCGAACACCACTGCACTGCCCTAAACCCTGAAACACCACCCCCTGCACCGCCCCCTATACTTCCCGAACACCACTGCACTGCCCTAAACCCTGAAACACCACCCCCAGCAAGACCCCCTTTACTGCTCGAACACCACTGCACTGCCCCAAACCCTGAAACACCACCCCCAGCACGACCCCTACACTGCCCGAACACCACTGCCCTAAACCCTGAAACACCACCCCTGCATGACCCCTACACTGCCCGAACACCACTGCACTGCCCTAAACCCTGAAACACCACCTCCTGCACCACCCCCTACACTGCCCGAACACCACTGCACTGCCCTAAACCCTGAAACACCACCCCTGCACAACCCCCTACACTGCCCGAACACCACTGCACTGCCCTAAACCCTGAAACACCACCCCCAGCACGACCCCCTGCACTGCCTGAACACCACTGCACTGCCCTAAACCCTAAAACACCACCCCCAGCACGACCCCCTACACTGCCCGAACACCACTGCACTGCCCTAAACCCTAGAACACTACCCCAGCACGACCCTCTACACTACCCGAACACCACTGCACTGCCCTAAACCCTGAAACACCACCCCCAGCACGACCCCCTACACTACCCGAACACCACTGCACTACCCTAAACCCTAAAATACTCCCCCAGCACGACCCCTACACTACCCGAACACCACTGCACTGCCCTAAACCCTAAAACACTCCCCCAGCACGACCCTCTACACTACCCGAACACCACTGCACTGCCCTAAACCCTAAAACACTCCCCCCAGCACGACCCCCTACACTACCCAAACACCACTGCACTGCCCTAAACCCTAAAACACTACCCCCGCATGACCCCCTACACTACCCAAACACCAATGCACTACCCTAATCACTAAAACACTACCCACCGCACGACCCCTACACTACCCAAAGACCACTGCACTACCCTAAACCCTAAAACACTACCCCCGCACGACTCCCTACACTACCCAAAGACCACTGCACTACCCTAAACCCTAAAACACGACCTCCTACACTACACAAACACCACTGCACTACCCTAAACCCTAAAACACTACCCCCTACACTACACAGACACCACTGCACTACCCAAAACCCTAAAAACTACCCCAGCATGAACCCCTACACTACCCAAACACCACTGCACTACCCTAAACCCTAAAACACTACCCCCAGCAGTACCCCCTATACTACCCAAACACCATTGCACTACCCTAAACCCTAAAACACTACTCCCAGCAGTACCCCCTACACTACCCAAACACCACTGCACTACCCTAAATCACTACCCCCAGCACGACCCCCTACACAACCCAAACACAACTGCACTACCCTAAACCCTAAAACACTACCCCCAGCACGACTCCCTACACTACCCAAACACCACTGCACTACCCTAAACCCTAAATCTACCCCCAGCAGTACCCCTACACTACCCAAACACCACTGCACTACCCTAAATCACTACCCCCAGCACGACCCCCTACACAACCCAAACACAACTGCACTACCCTAAACCCTAAAACACTACCCCCAGCACGACTCCCTACACTACCCAAACACCACTGCACTACCCTAAACCCTAAATCTACCCCCAGCATGACCCCCTACACTACACAAACACCACTGCACTACCCTAAACCCTAAAACACTACCCCCAGCATGACCCTCTTCACTACCTAAACACAACTGCACAATTTGTTACAGGCATTGCAACGCAGGCCTATGGTGCTTACTGGAAGTACCTGGTGGGCTAGTTGGGCCTCAGGGACCCTCAGGATTCAAGGTGACCTAATCCCCCAACTTAAAACGCTCCACGGGCGCGTTTGCACAGTGGTGAAGGGAGGGGCGGGGCCTCAGGTGACATGTGCGCAAACACGCCCTGTGGTGCGTTTTAAGTTGGGGAATTAATTCCCTTTGAATCCTGAGGGACCCTGGGGCCAACTAGCCCACCAGGTACCTTCAGTAAGCACAACAGAGTTGCGTTGCAGAGAGGTGAAAAAAGGTGCGTGGCCTCGGAACGCCTCTCTGCAACTCAGCTCTGTGGTCCTAACTGTAGGTACCTGGGGGCTAGTTGGGCCCCAGGGACCCTCAGGATTCAAGGGGACTTAATCCCGCAGCTTAAAACGCGCCACGGGGCGCGTTTGCACACATGTCACCTCAGGCCCCGCCCTCCCTTCACCACTGTGCAAACGCGCCCGTGGAGCGTTTTAAGATGGGGATTAGGTCACCTTGAATCCTGAGGGTCCCTGAGGCCCAACTAGCCCACCAGGTACTTCCAGTCAGTCTCTGACAATGCCCGGATCAGGGACCATCTGGACCGCGCGCTCACCCTGTCCGCTGCTAGTATCCAGTAGGAGAGATCCTGTGGCAGCTGCGTCCTGTGCACGTGCCCCCGCCTGACTCAGTGCGCGCGTCTGTACGAAGGCCTCCCTCTGTGTCCTCTTCCTTGTTACTCATTCTGGGACAAGTGTCTAGCCCCTTCGCACTTCCCTCTGCAGTTGATCCCTTGAAGGGTACGCAAAGAAGTGCTCCAGTCCCGGAAGTCTATTGTGCTCCTCCATCCCAGGCTGTGACGTTGTCCACTCCCACTGGCGAAGGCAGCTTTTTCGAATAGCGTACCTTGTCGGGCATGTTACCTGTTCTGTATAATAATACATATTTTAGAATAAAGAGAACAGCATAAAAGGTGAATATGGATGTCATAAACACATAACTGTAAATTCTATTTACATGCAAATTTTATAATTATTTAAACCTAGCGAAAACGTTCAAATGCAGAAGTGAAAGTTACCTAGTCACAAGATGGCTGCCAACACTTCCTGGTTTGGAGTGTTGGCAGCCAATTAGAATGAAGCTCGTGCTCGTGTGGTTAGGCTCCGCCCAGATATCTATATTTCATTTTCCTTTAATATTTCAAAAACTACTGAACAGATTTACACCATTTAAAAAAAAGGGCGCTTTCTGAACCAAGAGCTACCTTTTTGCCAAATTTGGTGTAATTCAGTTCAGCAGTTCGGGCTGTAGCCTGTTCCAACATTTCCTATGGAAATTAACATGGAGAAAACGCACTGTGGGATCCCCTTTTTTCTCGGCCCCCGCTTCACGAATCACCCTGAAACTTTCAACAGAGAAACTGAGAGGTCCGACCCATTAGTTTTGAAAATGTCGCGAAGATTCGTCAAACGGAGCCAAAGATATTGGCAAATCAAAAACGCTTTTCCTATGGAAACTAGGTTCTAACTATAACTACCTACTGGCCAGTAGGTAATATGCATCTAGACATATATCTATATATTACCTACCGGTCGCAAGTAGGTAGTTATAGTTAGGACCTTGTTTCTATTCAAAAATTGTTTTTTCTTTTGCCAATATCTTTGGCGCCGTTTGACGAATCTTCGCAAAATTTTCCTAACTAATGGCCCGCTCAGGTCAGCTCCTGTCTTAAAAGTTTCGGTTTGATTAATTAAGTTGTGGCAGAGAAAAAAGGGGATCCCAAAATGTGTTTTCTCCATGTTAATTTCCACAGGAAACTGTTTACGCAGCTACAACCCGAACTGCTGAACATAATTACACCAAATTTGGCAGAAAGGTAGCTCTTTGTCCAGAGTGCACACATTTTGTTAAATGGTGTAAATTCATTCAGTAGTTCCTGAGAAATTCATATATTTACAAATATTAATATCTGGTGGCCGCGAAGGCGCTGCGAACCCACCCGATCTCGAGCCTGACTCTGATTGGCTGCCAACACTTCCAACCAGGAAGTGTTGGCAGCCATCTTCTGACTCGGTTGAACTGAGTCACAAGAAAAAAGGTGAAAAAATGTGAAAAGGGGGCAAGGTAGAAACACCCTGACCCCCTACGCCTGCTCAGGGGGTCCCAAAGGGACCCTGAGGGCCAAAAAAGCATTTTTTTTTAAATCGGCGGGATTCACGTAGGGTCCTGTGAATCCTGCGTAAATTAAAAAAAAACAAAGTTTGGTGTCCTGCGCTTCATTTTCTTGAAGCCCTCGTTGCGCCAGTTCCCAGGAGCAATAGTTAATCATGATGCAGGGGCCCACGGGGGCCCCCACAGCTCTGGGGACTGCCACCTCCCCGGGGCTATGCTAATAATATGCGGGGGCTATGCAGTGCCCCCGCAGCCCTGGGGACCTCCACCTCCCAGGGGCTTATTTAAAAAAAAATTGTGTGGGGGACTTGAGCCCCCCACTCTGCCCCAGGGACCACCACCTCCCCGGGGCACTAATTATTTAAATGTGGGGGTCCTTTGCGGACCCCCAGGGACCACCACCTCCCAGGGGCTACATACATGTTGGAGGGGGGCGGCATGGCCCCCCTGTAGGAGCCCTCCATGGCCCTTGGGACCACCACCCCCCAGGGCCAGCTCCAGCAATGTCCCTGGGTGCCCACCCCCGGAACATTGCAGTTTGCTATGGCATGGTGGGAGACCTGCTCCCGCCATGCCATAGCAAACTCTGCTTCACTTCATGGAAGCATGAGCAGGAAAACTGCTCTTGCTTCCATGAAGCTAGCAGAATTAGCTTTTGGGCAAGGGAGCTGCATGTTAGCAGCTCCCTTGCCCAACAGCATTGCCGGCTCCCGCAAGACGCAGGAGCTGGCAGGGACGGCAGGTGCCTTGGGACTCCCACGGTCCCCAACGAAGAGGCAAGCCCTGGGGATGGGGTCCACGGGGCCCAAAATGGCCCAGGTAAGGGGCCACACAGGCCCCACTACCCATTTTAAAAGGAGAATTAAAAAAAATAAAGGATTGGCCAAGCCCCGGGGATGGGGTCCCTAGTGCCAAAAATGGCCCAGGAGGTTGGGCCAAGCGGCCCCCTCTCCCTTTTAATTTTTTTTTTTTATTATGGCTGGGCCCCAGGGGACGGGGTCCCCGGGGCTGATGTCGGGCAATAGAACTGGGGGACAATCATTTTTCTTTTTCTTTTGTGATAGGGTCGCAACCCTAGCGTGGCCCCCCAGTGTAACGTCGCAGTGGATTCGCGGATCCACCTTAAATAAATAATTTTATAGTATATAATTCAGAAGGTAGTGTTGCATTTGTGAACTTTTTTTATAGAGCTAGTGAGATTAAAGTTAATAATCACATTAAAATTGATAGAGTTAGAAATTATATAAAAAAATTAAAATTAAAAGTTAAACTTGAAAAGTGTATTGTGTTGTAGTACATTGAATTTGTGCTTTTGTTTTGCTAATTCGCAATGGGTTCGCGTACCCGGAAAATATTTAAAAAGAGTATGTATGTTAAAAAATAAATAAGATCCACTGTTGGATTATAGGAAAAAAGAGCCGTTGTTTTCATTATGACTTTGTTGACGCTTACATGTAAGTGCGGATGCACAGCTTAAAGTTGTTGAGAAACACTGCTGTTTCCTTCATCTGTGAAATGAACTCCATCACTTCTGTAGATGTCATGCAGATCAAAACGTAGATTGTTGTTATAGATGGAGCCCATCCTATGGTCTCTGAGGTAAGCAGAAACAGCTTTATCGACATTCTTCCTAGCTTTCTCAATCTGTGGACAGAATTGATTTGACTGCTTCCATTCCTGCTACAAGCCTGTGCACACGTCAAAGTGACAATAACATGTGTTTCGTCCGGGGTGGTACCCCAAGACTTCTTCAGGGCTGAAAATATACATAATAAACAGAAACTGAGCAGAGAGAACCCTACAAGGGTCATTTCAATCCGTTAAGGCGACAAAAGTGAATACGTGTACACCCCAAGTGACATGATACCCTTTGTGAAGCAGGATGCTTCACATACACATGTCCATAACGGACCCCAGTGAAATTCAAGGCTGTGAACAAACGTGACAGAAATGAAAAGGATTGAAGAGGAGTAGACAGGGAGTAAGTGATGCAGAACAGACATGAGGATGTTGAAATGATGGTGAAGAACAGTTAAAATATAAGTCAAAGACGAGAGGAAGGAGAATAAAGTCTGAGCTACTCGGGGAAGCAGTACCAAATAAAGTAAAAACAGATGATAAGCGAGACCCAACGCCAGCAGTAGAGCAAATTGCCACAGGAATAATGGGTACCTATAACCCATGTGGCCCACGGTGAAAGCGAGACCTGTCCCCAAGGTGATGAGTGGGACAAGAAAAGCATGTTACCTATGAGGCAAAGCCAGGAGGTGTGTGGGTTCTGTGGAAGACAAAACAGGAGGGGGAAGTGTCAGTAAGCGAGTCAACGTCAATGGAGCTGTGATGACTATGTCCAAAAAAGTGCCAAGGTGGGCAAGTGAATCTCACCTCTGAGCCGGTCACAAATACGTCCCGGCAATCTAAAAGAAGAAGGATGCGATCCGTTGTAGAGGTAGGGTCCTGAATATGGGACACTGCGGTGGAGCCAGAAGTAAGCTTCACTGCGGGGAACAGAGAAAATGAGTTACGGAATTATCCAGGGAAGTCTCAGGTAATGGGTGAAACACCAGGAGATGAGCTCACCTCAAAACCTGTTGTACTTCTGTCCCGGCTGGGAGCTAATGGATACGGGGGCTGGAGGGTCCTGGAGGCGGGGCCCTGTAGTGTAGCCAAAATTGCGCTGCACTAAGCAAAATAGAAAAGGGTGAGTGGAAACCTTACGTAAGAAAATTGGCAAAAGAAATAGAAGCACACCGGATGAGACTCTCACCTCAAAACAAGTAATGGTTCTGTCCCGGCAGTCAGCTACTGAATATGTAACATGGAGAAGTCCACAGTGGGGGGCCCTCTGTAAATGTCCAAATGGGTGATTCTGAAAGATAAATAAAGCAGAACCAACAGTGTGCCACGGGCCGGTGTCAGAAAGACCAAGAGCTGGCCGGAGTAATCCTATTAAGTCATCCAATGACAGACGTGGAGAAAAAAACACACAACACGAAACCCGTGTGGCGAGTCTGATGCACGAGTTTACTGGGCTAATAATGTCCGGAAAAAGGTGAGACCCGTTTCCCAGCAAGAGGGGCAGCACTCTTATCCCGGTATGTGTCCCCATCAATAGATATGGTTGGGAAGTCACGTGTGTAAAGGGAAAACAAGAAGGCAATAGGTGACATGCTACTCATCATGTTATACTTGAAAAAAGAATGAGCCTGTACCTTGTGTTCTTTGTTTAGTATACAATTTCACTAAATAGTCAAACCCATCGATTTCAGTTTGAGCAGGTATTTTATTTTAACCTTTTTATTTTCACTAGATTCTTATTATTTGCTGCTTTTTAGTCAGAAAAAAACATGTGTCTGGTCATATCAAAAATTCTAGACATAAATGTGCTATACAACATATATTTACATAGATCAGTGTGTGACTTTTACAAAAAGAAAAAACATATAATACATATATCACATCCAATACATATATCACAATTGTTATTCTCAGATTAAATTTTATTCATTATTCCTCTGTATTTTTATGTGCCGTGTGCCTGTGCCATGTGCCGACGCGTTATAATATAAGGTACAAAAAGCTGAAGCCGTAATATAGGGTAATGAAGTATTACAAAATATCGTACCCTTAAACAGTATGATTAAGTATTTTCCTTATTTACAGGAAACTAGATGCAATTGTTCTTTAAGAAATATTGATAAAATCTTGTACAGGCAGGTTTTTCTTCCCCGTCAAAAAATGACAGAAAGAGACACGTTGTCTCATTCTTTTTTCAAGTATATATAAACGGCCCTGCCTGTGCCTTGCCCCGTGGGCCTAACTCCTTTTTTTCTGACTGTAGAGCGGGTGATGATCCGCGATAGTAGGAACTCCCAAAATAAGGTGTTCTTTAAGAAATATTGATAAAATCTTGTACAGGCAGGTTTTTCCTCCCTGTCAAAAAATGACAGAAAGATACACGTTGTCTTATACAGAAAGTCATATACAGAAGTTAATTACTGCTCCCTCACCCTTCTCCACAATCTCACTAAGCACATCAGCAAGACAACAGAATGAAAGTGAAAAATTAGTTCGTCTTCACAAAAAGCATATTCGCACAGAGTTGCATGGTCATTTTCTCCTAGAGCACCTAAAAGCTGGGACAATCCCCTGGGGACTCCAGGTGAAAAATGTTCCAGTTATATTTATAGAAGATAATGAATACAAAAGAGGCTTCAGCTTTATTAATATAAAGTGTAGCAGGGACCTTATGGTCCACACGATAGAGACGGCCCAAAGACTATGCTTAAAAGAAGCAGAGGAATTAGAGCGATTAACACAAGCTATTAAGGATAACCAGTCTGTCACAGAAGCTAAGGCTCTTTTAGAGAAGATTGAGAAGGACATTCAGGATTTCAAGGATAGTACTATTAACACAAAAAGTGCTAAATTTGAAAGGGACACCAAGACGTTTAATATTGAATAAGTCTATCCATTCCTCAAGGAGGATTACTACACTTCAGTTGAGGCACGTAGAGCGCTCACAACCTATCAAGGACGTTCTAAAAATCGGTTTTTGACCTTTTCAGACACGTCATCATCAGACTCCTCAGGAGAATCAGGCCCTAGAGAAGGTGCCCCTAAAAAACAGGTGGCTTTTTTAGGAAGGGGCGGTCAACAACAAAAAGCAAAGTACAAACCACAATGGGAAATGAGAACCAGGAATCGGCTCTACAAGTCATAGAAGCTTCTAGTATAGTTAATCTATCACAGAAACAATTGTCGAGAGAGGAAGAAACCATACTAAACTTTGGTTTAAAATTTGTTCCAAATAGACAGACTGATTACACAAAACTAAAACTAGAAGCAATTGAATTCTGCCGTAAGGTTCGATTAAAGGCTTTTTTGCTAGTCATGAACCAACAGCAAATAGTGAAACGACAGGGTTTAGAAACAAGTCCAAATTTGTTCCCACACAAAATATCCCAAAACAAATCTTGGCATTTGAACAAACGATTTTATCGTCCATAAACAAATTGGAACAGACAAAGAAATATGTACATAGAAACATAAATAGAAAACAGCAAGCAGCAATTCAAAGCCTCCAACAAGATACATCGGTGGTTATCAAACAGGCCGACAAAGGTGGGCCGGTAGTAATCTGGCCTAGAGAGATGTATTTGAAAGAAGGAGAAACCAAGTGAATAACCAAACTTGGTATCGACCTATTAAAGAGGACCCTGCACAATCTATACAAGTTATAATATCTGAAATATTGCAGTCAGGATTAAAAGAAGGATATCTGGGACCAAAAGAGTATGATTTTTTAACTAAGAAATATCCAAGAACACCTATATTGTACTTTGTACCGAAAATACATAAAAATTTAGAAGATCCGCCGGGACGACCTATAGTCTCGGCCAATCTCTAAATATATAGATTTCTTTATGAAACCGTTCCTTAAGGATGTCCCGTCATACCTCCGAGACACCACAGATTTCATCACTAAGATTGAGGGTTCTCCATTTGATGACCAGACACAAATAATGGTGACATTTGATGTTACATCACTTTATACGCAGATACCGCAGGATGAGGCGTTAGAAGTGATGGAGCTGTATTTAGAGAGTAGAGAGCGGCCTCATAGGGTTCCCACGATATTTATACTACAACTAGCAGAGGTCACCCTCAAAAAGAACTATTTTAGATTTGATGATCAATTCTTTATGCAGGTAAAGGGGACCGCCATGGGATGTCCTTATGCACCGGAGATGGCGGTCCTCTACATGGCTCAATATGAAAAAATATATGTTGAACAGAACAATCCCTTTCAAGTAATATACTGCAGTGGCAACGATATATCGACGACATCTGGTGCCTGTGGCAGGGGAGCCAGGTGGAGTTGAATTCGTTCCATGAATGGCTAAATGCCCGACACCAAGACATCAAATTTTCTGTAGAATCAAGTAAGACCAAAATGACGTTCTTAGATGTAGAGGTAACCCCTATGGATAATCATCTAACAACATCTCTCTACAAGAAGAAGACAGACAGAAACACTATGTTACATCATAAAAGTGCACATCCAAGAGGTCTTAAAGAAAATCTCCCTTATGGGCAGTTATTAAGGATCAGGAGGAATTGCACATTGACATCACAATTTGAAAAACACGCCACTACTTTTTGTAATGAGATGACAAAAAGAGGATATCCTAAAAGCTGTTGAAACACTCTACAAAAAGAGCAAGATTCACACCCCGTGAAAGCCTCCTGCAGGTAAAAGATAAAAACCTCTAGACAGACTAGTTTGTGTATCAACGTTTAGTCCAGACACAAATAAGTTTAGACAAATTGTATTGAAGAATTGGCACCTCCTTGAAAACCTTGAATGTCCTTTTCCAAAACCACTATTTGCGATGAAAAAGGGCCAAAGCATTGGCCAGCAAATAGTACGTGCAGACATTTCCTTACCCAGACAAAAAAGTGATCTATTAACGCAATGGAATCTTAAACCAATTGAAGGCCACCGAAAATGCGGCAATTGTATCGCTTGCAGCACTACAAAAGAAGGAACAGAATTTGTCCATAATAACATCAAATGGAAACATCTGGATTTCACTAATTGCAAAACCAGAAATGCAGTATATGCTATAATTTGTCCATGTTTGAAAATATACATAGGCAAAATGAATCAACAGGTTAATACTCGAATCACACAACATAGATCGCGAATAAAGAAAAAAAGTGATTACTGCACCAATGGTAGAGCATTTCATAGAGAAATCTCATGACGAAAAATGACTTCAAATGGACTGTGTTGACGGTGGTTAAAGCATCAAAATATCCAATTGATATTGATAGTGCTTTACTTCAAAAAGAAGCCTATTTAATACTCAAATATAATTGCACAATGACAGGTCTTAACAGCATGACAGAGCTATCAAAGACTTAAACTATGTCATCCAGAATGCAACACATAGGCTGAACAAGAGATCGTTTTCTATTGGTTAATATCTGAAACTACATTTCCCAGGGTACTGTCTTGTGGTTTGTGGCCTCCTGGCCTGCCTGGATACGTTGGCATAGGCCTGGCTGCCATGATGACTTTTGCGCACGTTACTCTGAGCCGTTATTCTGTCGACCTCTGCTTCTGCCAAGTTATTTTAGAACTGTCTGCATTTTCTGTCTCTCACCTTTTCTCCTGTTCCCTTTGGGCTCAGTCTGAACAACAGTTACAAGGTCGAAAAACAACGTCCCTAGTTCTTGCTGATCTGGCCAGTCCCTCGCACCTAGACATAACACTATGTACAGCTGCCATGGAGAAATTGGTGTGCTTTTAATATTGCGGTTTTCCCACTTAAGAAGACACTTGGAGAAAACCTTTCCAGGGAGAAGAGCTGTGATTGTCTGCTGATGTAGTTTTGCATCTAGAGACTGAGGTATGGGGGTTCGCTAGTCCAAGCCCAGAGGTCTTCTATTTTTATAATAAACTAGCTTCTAGCACGGGGAGGGTGGTAAGGTCATTTAGTCCTATATCCACTGCTTTATGAGATGCTTTCCCCGTTTGTATTCTATGGAGTTGTAACTATGCTGATTATATTATTCTTATGCATTATGCTGATAGTACTGAAACGTGTAATGTATCTTAGAGCACGTAAGTTGAAATAAACATTTTAACCTATACTGTGTCTCTTCTTACGCACGTTGTGGACAGGTATGAGTGAGTGACGAAAGAGTGTTCTTGCTTCTGCGAGTCCTGAGATCTGGGTTGTCTAATCTTTGGTACATTGTTGCTAATGGGACGCTAAGGCTAGTTGGGTTGGGGTTTTAGGTGCTAAGGTTTATGTTTGGCTCACCATTATATTCCGAGGTCCTATTATCCTGTGCATAGCTCTGTGTGTGCAGAATCCCTATAACAGTACCTAGGGAGAAACCATATTAGTTTGAACCTCATGGCTGAACTCCATTGCTGACCAAACGGAGGCAGAGAGGGATCAGGAGATGAAAGCAATTGCAGTTCAACCAAGTCAGAGAATAGATAAGCCTAAAATGAGAAGAGAAAAGGTTATCTCCAAATATATAAATGCTGAAATGTATAATTGCGTTCTGTAATATTTTTGCAGAGAACGCAAGTTAATCTAAATCAGCAAGCGCCGCTATAAGAGAGGAGGTGATCCAGGTAGTGTTTGAAAAGCCGATAGCGAAAATGCCCGGCATATAAGGTACAAAAAGCTGAAGCCGTAATATAGGGTAATGAAGTATTACAAAATATCGTACTCTTAAACAGTATGATTAAGTATTTTCCTTATTTACAGGAAACTAGATGCAATTGCCTTATAAAAAGACAAAGATAAGGTAGGAGACGACTGCTGGAAAAAGGGATATTAAAATGTCGCAGTAAAGAATGCACAATACTGACAGTGCTCTCTGCTTTTTAACAGAATCCCTAGTGATTGAGATTAAATGTCCTTTGGTGAAGCGTATACCTTAAGGTGAAGATTAGTAAGAATTCTCAGGTAAAGAACCCGAATAGAAATAATGAGAATGGTGAATTTAAGGTGAGACAGAAAGGAGCCCCTTGTAATAATCGTTTTATGTTACACACCCTTACAGAAATCACCATTGCTGTCAAAATTCAAAAGCCCTGATGAGATTCCTGGTATTCAACTCCCAGGACTCGAAACGCGTCGGCACATGGCACAGGCACACGGCACTTAAAAATACAGAGGAATAATGAATAAAATTTAATCTGAGATTTCTAAAATAATAGTTTCCCCTGTATTGATTTGGGATACTGAATATAGACTGTAGGAGAGTAGGATCTGCCTCTTATGTTGCCCCCACTTTTTTTCTGATGTTTACACTGGTTTCTGGCTATAGTCTGGCTGGGTCCCTGCCAATCAGGGCCCCAGCCTCTCTGTTCTCTCTAAATGACTTGGAGTGCACTAGTGATTGGATACTGTGGTACCTTATGAGTCCCTAGTATATGGTACCTTAGGTACCAAGGGCATAGGTACTTCACAGGCCTACCAGGGGCTGCAGCATGTATTATGCCACCCCTGGGAAGCAGACTAAATCTGACACCACAGGCCTGCTACTGCAGCCTGGGTGAGGTGG
>CAWUFW010031809.1:0-14921 GCA_963921515.1 Calotriton arnoldi | reverse complement strand
ATATATAATACGAAAAGGAAGTTGCCTCTGGGTGGGATGCACTCCCAGGTGGGAATTACGCCAAAAGCAAGGGCACACGCCATGAACAAAGTCCCTTTCTGGTTTACCTGCCAGGCGCGTTTCGGACCAGCGCCCTCTTCAGTAGCGAGAGCCATGTGACGTGCCGGCATGCGGCAGCCACCAGTAAATCCCCATAATAATAGCGCTCAGGTGAACCACCTGGAAGCAATGCTTCCTGGGACTGGTGGTTTTCAGTAAAACCAAGTGGGTCGCCGCCCGGCACTGCGCATTCAAAAATGTCTTTAAAGGATTGCCGATGTTCGCGCACGGCACCCCTGCATATAACAGGCACCTCCTGTTCCCACAGTTAGCTGCCCCAATAAAGCAGCCGCGGACCGCGCAAGTGTTTCGCGGTGGTGCAACGTCCAGCGACCAGAGCCGGGCACGTACTGTACAAAAAATACAAAAGAGTTGCCTCTAGGTGGGATGCACTCCCAGGTGGAAGTTGCAGCCAAAGCAAGGGCACACACGCCATGAACCAAAAAAGTCCCTTTCTGGTTTACCTGCCAGACGCGTTTCGGAGCCAGCGCCCTCTTCAGTGGCAGACCATGTGACGTGCCGGCATGCGAGCAGCCACCAGTAAATCCCCATAATAATAACGGCTCAGGTAGACCACACTGAAGCAATGCTTCCTGGGACTGGTGGTTCCAGTAAAGCCCAAGTGGATGCGCCGCCCGGCACTCGCATTCAAAAATGTCTTTAAAAGGATTGCCGATGTTCGCGCCGGCTGCCCCTGCATCTAACAGGCCACCTCCTGTTCCACAGTTAGCTGCCCCAATAAAGCAGCCGCGGACCGCTAAGTGTCCGCGGTGGTGCAATCCCACGCTGACCAGGCAGGCACGCTGTACAAAAATACAAAAGAGTTGCCTCTAGGTGGGGTGCACTCCCAGGTGGAAGTTACCCCCAAAGCCCGGGGCACACGCCATGAACAAGGTCCCTTTCTGGTTTACCTGCCAGGCGGCTAGTTCCGGGCCGCGCCCTCTTCAGTGGCGAGACCATGTAGACGTGCCGGCATCTCGCGGCAACCACCAGTAAATCCCCCAATAATAGCGGCTCAGGTGGGAACCACCTGAAGCAATGCTTCCTGGGACTGGTGGTTCAGTGCCATCCCAAGTGGGTCGCGCCAGGCACTCGCATTCAAAATGTCTTTAAAGAGGATGTGTGCCGATGTTCGCGCCGGCACCCCTGCATATAACAGGCAGCCTCCTGTCCCACAGTTAGCTGCCCCAATAAAGCCAGCCGCGGACCCGCAGAAGGTGTTTCGCGGTGGTGCAATCCCGCGACCAGGCAGGCATGTACAAAATACAAAAGAAGAGTTGCACTCTGGGTGGGGATGCACTCCCCCAGGTGGAAGTTGCATGCCAAAGCAAGGAGCACACGCCATGAACAAGGTCCCTTTCTGGTTTGCCTGCCCGAGTCGCGTTTCGGGCCAACGCCCTCTTCAGTGGCAGACCATGTGACGTGCCGGCATGTTGCGGCGAGCTCACCCAGTAAATCCCAATAATAACTGCATCAGGTCAACCACCTGAAGCAATGCTTCCGCGAGGACTGGTGGTTCAGTAAAACCCAAGTGGGTGCGCCGCCCGGCACTAACATTCAAAAAATATCTTTAAAAGGATTGCCGATGTTCGGCGCGGCACCCCTGCCATATAGCGCAGGCACCTCCTGTTCCACAGTTAGCTGCCCCAATAAAGCAGCTTCGTTGGACCCGCAAGTGTTTCCCGCGGTGGTGCAATCCCTGCGACCAGGCAGGCCGCTGTGCAAAACTACAAAGGAAGTTGCCTCTGGAGTGGGATGCACTCCCAGGTGGAAATTACGCCTTAAAGCAAGGAGCACACGCCATGAACAAGGTCCTTTTCTGGTTGCCCATGCCACTGCAGCGTTCCAGGCCAACGCCCTTCTTCAGTGGCAGACCATGTGACGTGCCGGCGAGCTGCGGCAGCCACCAGTAAATCCCTGTAATAGTAGCGCTCAGGTGAACCACCTGAAGCAATGCTTCCTGGGACTTGGTGGTTCAGTAAATCCCAAGTGGTGCCGCCCGGCACTCGCATTCAAAAATGTCTTTAAAGGATTGCCGATGTTCGCGCGCACCCCTGCATATATAACAGGCACCTCCTGTTCCCCCGTTGGCATCCCCAGTAAAGCGCCCATGGGACCGCAAGTGTTTCTGCGGTGGTGCGATCCGCGACCAGGCAGGCCGCTGCACAGGCTCACAAAGAAGTTGCCTCTGGGTGGGATGCACTCCCGGGTGGCGCATTTCGCCAAAGCAAGGGCACACGCCATGAACAAAAGTCCTTTTCTGGTTTTCCTGCCAGGCAGCGTTTGAGCCAGCGCCTCTTCAGTGTGCAGACCATGTGGCCCGATGCCGGCGTGCGAGCAACCGCCAGTAAATCCCCGTAATAATAGCACGGCTCGGGTGAACCACCGGAAGCAATGGCTTCCTGGGACTGGTGGTTCGAGTAAAGCCCAAGTGAGTCAGCCTGCCGGCACTGCGCATTCAGAATGTCTTTAAAAGGATTGCCGATGTTCGCGCCGGCTGCCCCTGCATATAACAGGCACACTCCTGTTCCACAGTTCGCTGCCCCAATACCAAAGCAGCCGCGGACCCGCAAGTGTTTCGCAGTGGTGCAATCCAGCGACCAGGCAGGCCGCTGTACAAAAAAATACAAAAAGAGTTGCCTCTAGGTGAGGATGCACTCCCAGAGTGGAAGTGCACGCGCCAAAGCAAGGGCACACGCCATGAACAAGAATCCTTTTCTGGTTTACCTGCCAGACGAGTTTCGGGCCATACTTGCCCTCTTCAGTGAGCTTAGACCATGTGAAAGCGTTGCCCGGCGATCGGCCAACCACCAGTAAATCCCGTAATAAGTAGCTCCAGGTGAATTGCCTGAAGCAATGCTTGCTAGGACTGGTGGTTCAGTAAAACCCAAGTGGGTCGCCGCCGGCACTTCACATTCAAAAATGTCTTCAAAAGGATTGCCGGAAATGTTCGCCTTGCGGCACCCTGCATATAACAGAGGCACCTCCTGTTCCACAGTTAGCTGCCCCAATAAAGCCAGCCGCGGAGACCCCATCAGTGTTTCGCGAGTGGAGTGCAATCCGCGACCAGGCGATTGCCGCTGTACAAAAATACAAAAAGAGTTGCCTCTGGAGTGGGATGCACTCCCAGGTGGAAGTGCACGCCAAAGCAAGGGCACCACGCCATGAACAAAGTCCTTCTTCTGGTTTACCTGCCAGACACGTTTGAACCAACGCCCTCTTCAGTGGCCAGACCATGTGGCGATTGGCGTGCGGCAGCTCACCAGTAAATCCCGTACCAATGTGCGCTCCAGGTGAACCACCTGAAGCTAATGCTGCCCTAGGACTGGTGGTTCAGTAAAACCCCAAGTGGGTCGCCGCCGGCACTCGCATTCAAAAATGTCTTTCAAGGATTGCCGATGTTCGCCTTGAGGCACCCACTGCATGCCTGTAGGCTGCCTCTGTTCCAGTTAGCCGCCCCAATAAAGCAGCCGCGGACCTGGCGAGTGTTTCGCGGTGGGTGCAAACTCAGCGACCAGGCAGGCCGCTAGTTACAAAATACAAAGAGTTGCCTCAGGTGGGATGCACTCCCAGGTGGGAAATTCATCAGCAAGGCACACGCCATGAACAAAGTCCCTTTTCTGGTTTACCTGCCAGGCGCGTTGCGGGCCAACGCCCTCTTCAGTGGCAGACCATGTGGCCCGTGCCGGCGGTGCGGCAGCCACCGGTAAATCCCGTAATAATAACGCATCAGGTGAACCACCTGAAGCAATGCTTCACCGGGACTGAGTGGTTCAGTAAAACCCAAGTGGTGTAAAACGCCGGCACTCGCATTCCAGAAATGTCTTTGAAAGGATTGCCCGATGTTTCAGCCTTGGCACCCCTGCATATAACAGGCACCTCCTGTTCCCACAGTTGCGCTGCCCCAATAAAGCACCGACCGGACCCGCCAGCAGTGTTTTAAAGCCGGTTGGTGCAATCCACAGCGACCAGGCAGGCAGCTGTACAAAAATACAAAGGAGTTGCCTCTAGGTGGGAGGCACTCCCAGGTGGAGAGTCGCCGCCAAAGCAGGGGCTGCACGCCATAGACAAAGTCCTTTTCTGGTTTACCTGCCAGATGCGTTTCGGACGCGCCACTCTTCAGTGGCAGACCATGTGGCGATGCCGGCGTGCGGCAACCACCAGTAAATCTCCATAATAATTATACGGCTCAGGTGAATACCAGCAAGCAATGCTTCCTGGGACTGGTGGTTCAGTCCAAAGCCCAGTGGGTCGCCGCCGGCACTCCCCACATTTCCAAAATGTCTTTAAAAGGATTGCCGATGTTCCGCCTTGGCACCCTGCATATAACAGGCACCTCCTGTTCCACAGTTAGCTGCCCCAAAAAAGCTGCCGCGGACCCGCATAAGTGTTTCGTGGTGGGTGCAATCCACGCGACCAGAGCAGGCCGACTGTACAAAATACAAAGAGTTGCCTCTCTAGGTGGGATGCTGCTCCCAGGTGGGATTGCGCCAAAGCAAGGGCACCCGCCACAGGCAAAAAAGTCACCTTCTGGTTCACCTGCCAGACGCGTTTCGGGCCAACGCCCTCATCGGAGTAGCAGACCGTAGCGAGCGATGCCGGCGTGCGGCAGCCACCAGTAAATCCCGTAATAATAACGCTCCGGTGAACCACCGGAAGCAGTGACTTCCCTGGGACTGGTGGTTCAGTAAAACCCAGAGTGGGTCGCCTGCCGGCACTCGCATTCAAAAATGTCTTTAAAAGGATTGCCGATGTTCGGCGCCGGCACCCCTGCATATAACAGGCTGCCTCCTGTTCCACAGTTAGCTGCCCCAACAAAGCAGCCGCGGACCCACTTAAGTGTTTCGCGGTGGTGCAGTCGCCCGCGACCAGGCAGGCCGCTGTTACAAAGCCCAAAGAAGTTGCACTCTGGGGTGGGATGCACTCCCAGGTGGAAGTTGCCCAAAGCGAGGGCTGCACGCCATGAACAAAGTCCTTTTCTGAGTTACCTGCAGAGCCTTGAGGCCCCGGGGCATGCGCCCTCTTCAGTGGCGAACCATGTGACGGTGCTGGCGTTCGGCTCACCCAGTAAATCCCCCATTAATAATAGCATGCTCCAGGTGGAACCACACTGAAGCAATGCTTCCTGGGACTGGTGGTTCGGAAAAACCCAAGTGGAGTCGCCGCCGGCACTACACATTCAAAATGTCTTTAAAAGGGTTGCCGATGTTGCTCGCCGGCACCCCTGCCTATAACAGGCACCTCCTGTACCACAGTTGCCTGCCCGCCAGCAAAGCAGCCGCGGGCCCGCAGAAGTGTTTCGCGGTGGGCGCGATCCAGCGACCAGGCGGGCCGCTGTACAAAAATACAAAGAGTTGCCTCTGGGGTGGGATGCACTCCCAGGTGGAGATTGCATGCAAAGCAAGGAGCACACGCCATGACAAAGATCCTTTCTGGTTTACCAGATGCCAGTTCGGGACCACAGCCCTCACTCAGTGGCGGGCCATGTGACGTGCCGGCGTGCGGCAACCACGCAGTAAATCCCCGTAATAATAACGCTCGGGTGAACCACCAGAACTCAGTAGCTTCCTGGGACTGGTGGTTCCAGTAAAACCCAGAGATGGTCGCCGCCGGCACTCACATTCAAAAATGTCTTCAAAAGGATTGCCGATGTTAGCGCCCGGCACACTGCATATAGCAGGCACCCTCCTGTTCCACAGTTAGCTGCCCCAGTAAAGCTCCGGCCGCGGACCGCAAGTGTTTTCGCGGTGGTGCAATCCCGCGACCAGGCAGGCGCCGTGGCCACAAAGGATACAAAAAGAGTTGCCTCTAGGTGGGATGCACTCCCAGGTGGAAATTACGCCAAAGCAGGGGCACACGCCATGAACAAAGTCCTTTTCTGGTTTACCCTGCCAGACGCGTTTGGGCCAACGCCCTCTTCAGTGGCAGACCATGTGACGTGCCGGCATGCGGCAACCACCAGTAAATCCCCATAATAATAACGCTCAGGTGGAACCACCTGGAAGCAATGCTTCCTGGGACTGGTGGTTCAGTAAAACCCAAGTGGGTCGCCGCCGGCACTCGCATTCAAAAATGTCTTTAAAAGATTGCCGATGTTGCGCTGGCACCCTGCATATAACAGGCACCTCCTGTTCCACAGTTAGCTGCCCCAATAAAGCAGCCGCGGACCCGCAAGTGTTTCACGGTGGTGCAATCCCGCGACCAGGCAGGCCGCTGTACAAAATACAAAAAGAGTTGCCTCTGGGTGGGATGCACTCCCAGGTGGAAATCACGCCAAAGCAAGGGCACACGCCATGAACAAAGTCCTTTTCTGGTTTACCTGCCAGACGCGTTTCGGACCAACGCCCTCTTCAGTGGCGGACCATGTGACGTGCCGGCATGCGGCAGCCACCAGTAAATCCCCATAATAGTATGCTCAGGTGGAACCACCTGAAGCAATGCTTCCTGGGACTGGTGGTTCAGTAAAACTTAAGTGGGTCGCCGCGGCACTCACATTCAAAAATGTCTTTAAAAGGATTGCCGATGTTCGCGCCGGCACCCCTGCATATAACAGGCACCTCCTGTTCCCACAGTTAGCTGCCCCAATAAAGCAGCCGCGGACCGCGCAAGTGTTTCGCGGTGGTGCAATCCCGCGACCAGGCAGGCACGCTGTACAAAATACAAAAAGAGTTGCCTCTAGGTGGGATGCACTCCCAGGTGGAAATTACGTCAAAGCAGGGCGCACGCCATGAACAAAGTCCTTTCTGGTTTACCTGCCAGACGCGTTTCGGACCAACGCCCTCTTCAGTGGCAGACCATGTGACGTGCCGGCATGCGGCAGCCACCAGTAAATCCCCATAATAATAACGCTCAGGTGACCACCTGAAGCAATGCTTCCCTGGGACTGGTGGTTCAGTAAAACCCAAGTGGGTGTCGCCGCCGGCACTCGCATTCAAAAATGTCTTTAAAAGGATTGCCGATGTTCGCGCCCGGCACCCCTGCATATAACAGGCACCTCCTGTTCACAGTTAGCTGCCCCAATAAAGCAACCGTGACCCACTAAGTGTTCGCGGTGGTGCAATCCCCGCGACCAGGCAGGACGCTGTACAAAATACAAAAGAGTTGCCTCTAGGTGGGATGCACTCCCAGGTGAAGTACCCCCAAAGCAGGGGCACTGCGCCATGAACAAGTCCTTTTCTGGTTTTCCTGCCAGGACTCACGTTTCGGACTGCACGCCCTCTTCAGTGGCAGACCATGTGACGTGCCGGCATGCGGCGACCACCAGTAAATCCCCCATAATAATAGCGCTCAGGTGGGAACCACCCGGAAGCAATGCTTCCTGGGACTGGTGGTTCAGTAAAGCCAGTGGTCGCGTGGCACTCACATTCAAAAATGTCTTTAAAAGGATTGCCGATGTTCGGCGCGGCACCCCTGCATAACAGGGCACCTCCTGTTCCACAGTTAGCTGCCCCAATAAAGCCAGCCGCGGACCCATAAGTGTTTCGCGGTGGTGCAGATCCGCGACCAGGCAGGCCGCTGTACAAATACAAAAAGAGTTGCCTCTAGGTGGGATGCACTCCCAGGTGGAAATTACGCGCCAAAGCAAGGCACACGCCATGAACAAAGTCCTTTTCTGGTTTACCTGCCAGACGCGTTTCGGACCAACGCCCTCTTCAGTGGCAGACCATGTGACGATGCCGGCATGGCGGCAACCACCCAGTAAATCCCCATAATAATTATGCTCAGGTGAACCACCTGAAGCAATGCTTCCTGGGACTGGTGGTTCAGTAAAACCCAAAGTGGGTCGTCGCCCGAGCACTCACATTCAAAAATGTCTTTAAAGGATTGCCGATGTTCGTGCGGCACCCTGCATATAACAGGCACCTCCTGTTCCACAGTTAGCTGCCCCAATAAAGCAGCCGCGAGACCCACAAGTGTTTCGCGGTGGTGCAATCCCTGCGACCAGGCAGGCCGCTGTACAAAAATACAAAAAGAGTTGCCTCTAGAGTAGGATGCACTCCCAGGTGGAAATTACGCCAAAGCAAGGGGCACACGCCATGAACAAAGTCCTTTTCTGGTTTACCTGCCAGATGCACTTTCGGGCCAACGCCCTCTTCAGTGGCAGACCATGTGACGTGCCGGCATGCGGCCAACCACCAGTAAATCCCATAATAATTATGCTCAGGTGAACCACCTGAAGCAATGCTTCCTGGGACTGGTGGTTCCAGTAAAGCACAAGTGGGTCGCGCCCGGCACTCACATTCAAAAATGTCTTTAAAGGATTGCCGATGTTCGCGCCGGCACCCCTGCATATAACAGGCACCTCCTGTTCCACAGTTAGCTGCCCCAATAAAGCAGCCGCGGACACGCCAAGTGTTTCGTGGTGGTGCAATCCGCGACCAGGCAGGCCGCTGCCTGCAAAATCACAAAGAGTTGCCTCTGGGTGGGATGCACTCCCAGGTGGAAGTTTAGCCAAAGCAAGGGCACACGCCATGAACAAAGTCCTTTTCTGGCTTTACCTGCCAGGCGCGTTTTGAGCCAACGCCCTCTTCAGTGGCGAGACCATGTGGCCGTGCCGGCGTGCGGCAGCCACCAGTAAATCCCCGTAATAATTATGCTCAGGTAGAACCACTGAAGCAATGCTTCCTGGGACTGGTGGTTCGAGTAAAACCCAAGTGGAGTCGCCGCCGGCACTCGCATTCAAAAATGTCTTTAAAAGGATTGCCGATGTTCGCGCCAGCTGCCTGCATATAACAGGCACCTCCTGTTCCTGCAGTTAGCTGCCCCAACTAAAGCAGCCGCGGACCCGCAAGTGTTTCGCGGTGGTGCAATCCGCGACCAGGCAGGCGATGTACAAAATACAAAGAGTTGCCTCTAGGTGGGATGCACTCCCAGGTGGAAGTGCACAGCCAAAGCAAGGGCACACGCCATGAACAAAGTCCTTTTCTGGTTTACCTGCCAGACGCGTTTGAATCCACACGCCCTCTTCAGTGGCAGACCATGTGGCGTGCCCGGCGTGCGGCCAACCACCAGTAAATCCCGTAATAGTATGCTCAGGTGAACCACCTGAGCAATGCTTCCTGAGGACTGGTGGTTCAGTAAAACCAAGTGGTCGCCCGCTGGCACTCACATTCAAAAATGTCTTTAAAGGATTGCCGATGTTCGCGCGGCACCCCTGCATATAACAGGCACCTCCTGTTCCACAGTTGCTGCCCCAATAAAGCAGCCGCGGACCGCAAGTGTTTCGCGGTGGTGCAATCCCGCGACCAGGCAGGCCGCTGTACAAAATACAAAAGAGTTGCCTCTAGGTGGGATGCACTCCCAGGTGGAAGTCACGCCCAAAGCAAGGGCTCACGCCATGAACAAAGTCCTTTTCTGGTTTACCTGCCAGGCAGCGTTTGAGACCAACGCCCTCTTCAGTGGCAGACCATGTGACGTGCGGCGTGCGGCAACCACCAGTAAATCCCACTAATAATAACGCTCAGGTGAACCACCTGAAGCAATGCCTTCCTGGGACTGGTGGTTCAGTAAAACCCAAGTGGGTCGCCGCCGGCACTCACATTCAAAATGTCTTTAAAGGATTGCCGATGTTCGCGCCGGCACCCCTGCATATAACTGAGGCACCTCCTGTTCCACAGTTAGCTGCCCCAATAAAGCAGCCGCGGACCCGCAAGTGTTTCGCGGTGGGTGCAATCCAGCGACCAGAGCAGGCCGCTGCTACAAAATACAAAAGAGTTGCCTCTGGGTGGGATGCACTCCCAGGTGGAAATTACGCTAAAGCAAGGGCACACGCCATGAACAAAGTCCCTTTTCTGGTTTACCTGCCAGACGCGTTTCGAGCCAACGCCCTCTTCAGTGGCAGACCATGTGACCGTGCCGGCATGCGTGAGCCACCAGTAAATCCCCATAATAAGTAACGCTCAGGTGAACCACCTGAAGCAATGCTTCCTGGGACTGGTGGTTCAGTAAAACCCAAGTGGGTCGCCGCTGGCACTCACATTCAAAAATGTCTTTAAAGGATTGCCGATGTTCGCGTCGGCACCCCTGCATATAACAGGCACCTCCTGTTCCACAGTTAGCTGCCCCAATAAAGCAGCCGCGGACCACGCAAGTGTTTCGCGGTGGTGCAATCCAGCGACCAGGCAGGCGCTGTACAAAATACAAAAGAGTTGCCTCTAGGTGGGATGCACTCCCAGGTGGAGAATTACGCCAAAGCAAGGGCACACGCCATGAACAAAGTCCTTTTCTGGTTTACCTGCCAGGCGTGTTCGAGACAGCGCCCTCTTCAGTGGCAGACCATGTGACGTGCCGGCATGCGGCAGCCACCAGTAAATCCCCATAATAATAACGCTCAGGTGAACCACCTGAAGCAATGCTTCCTGGGACTGGTGGTTCAAGTAAAACCAAGTGGGTCGCCGCCGGCACTCACATTCAAAAATGTCTTTAAAAGGATTGCCGATGTTCGCGCCGGCACCCTGCATATAACAGGCACCTCCTGTTCCACAGTTAGCTGCCCCAATAAAGCGGCAGCGGACCCGCAAGTGTTTCGCGGTGGTGCAATCCACGACCAGGCAGGCCGCTGTACAAAATACAAAAGAGTTGCCCTCTAGGTGGGATGCTGACTCCCAGGTGGGAAGTACGCCAAAGCAAGGGCACACGCCATGAACAAAGTCCCTTTCTGGTTTCCTGCCAGGCATGTTTCGGACCAACGCCCTCTTCAGTGGCAGACCATGTGACGTGCCGGCATGCGGCAGCCACCAGTAAATCCCATAATAATAACGCTCAGGTGAACCACCTGAAGCAATGCTTCCTGGGACTGGTGGTTCAGTAAAACCCAAGTGGGTCGCCGCCGGCACTCACATTCAAAAATGTCTTTAAAAGGATTGCCGATGTTCGTGCCTGGCACCCTGCATATAACAGGCACCTCCTGTTCCACAGTTAGCTGCCCCAATAAAGCAGCCGCGGACCCGCAAGTGTTTCGCGGTGGTGCAATCCGACGACCAGGCAGGCCGCTGTACAAAATACAAAGAGTTGCCTCTGAGGTGGGATGCACTCCCAGGTGGAAATTACGCCAAAGCAAGGGCACACGCCATGAGACAAAGTCCTTTTCTGGTTTACCTGCCAGACGCGTTTCGAGCCAACGCCCTCTTCAGTGGCAGACCATGTGACGTGCCGGCATGCGTGCAGCCACCAGTAAATCCCCATAATAATAGCAGCTCAGGTGAACCACCTGAAGCAATGCTTCCTGGGACTGAGTGGTTCAGTAAAACCCAAGTGGTCGCCGCCGGCACTCACATTCAAAAATGTCTTTAAAAGGATTGCCGATGTTCGCGCCGGCACCCTGCATATAACAGGCACCTCCTGTTCCACAGTTAGCTGCCCCAATAAAGCAGCCGCGGACCCGCAAGTGTTTCAGCGGTGGGTGCAATCCGCGACCAGGCAGGCGCTGTACAAAATACAAAAGAGTTGCCTCTAGGTGGGATGCACTCCCAGGTGGAAGTACGCCAAAGCAAGGGCACACGCCATGAACAAAGTCCCTTTCTGGTTTACCTGCCAGACGCGTTTCAGACCAGCGCCCTCTTCAGTGGCAGACCATGTGACAGTGCCGGCATGCGGCAACCACCAGTAAATCCCCATAATAATAACGCTCAGGTGAACCACCTGAAGCAATGCTTCCTGGGACTGGTGGTTCAGTAAAACCCAAGTGGGTCGCCGCCGGCACTCACATTCAAAAATGTCTTTAAAAGGATTGCCGATGTTCGCGCTTGGCACCCTGCATATAACAGGCACCTCCTGTTCCACAGTTAGCTGCCCCAATAAAGCAGCCGCGGACCCGCAGAGTGTTTCGCGGTGGTGCAATCCCGCGACCAGGCAGGCCGCTGTACAAAATACAAAAGAGTTGCCTCTAGGTGGGATGCACTCCCAGGTGGAAATTACGCCAAAGCAAGGGCACACGCCATGAACAAAGTCCCTTTCTGGTTTACCTGCCAGGCGCGTTTCGGGCCAACGCCCTCTTCAGTGGCAGACCATGTGACGTGCCGGCATGCGGCAGCCACCAGTAAATCCCCATAATAATAACGCTCAGGTGAACCACCTGAAGCAATGCTTCCTGGGACTGGTGGTTCAGTAAAACCCAAGTGGGTCGCCGCCGGCACTCGCATTCAAAAATGTCTTTAAAAGGATTGCCGATGTTCGCGCCGGCACCCCTGCATATAACAGGCACCTCCTGTTCCACAGTTAGCTGCCCCAATAAAGCAGCCGCGGACCCGCAAGTGTTTCGCGGTGGTGCAATCCGCGACCAGGCAGGCCGCTGTACAAAATACAAAAGAGTTGCCTCTAGGTGGGATGCACTCCCAGGTGGAAATTACGCCAAAGCAAGGGCACACGCCATGAGACAAAGTCCCTTTCTGGTTTACCTGCCAGACGCGTTTCGGACCAACGCCCTCTTCAGTGGCAGACCATGTGACGTGCCGGCATGCGGCAGCCACCAGTAAATCCCCATAATAATAACGCTCAGGTGAACCACCTGAAGCAATGCTTCCTGGGACTGGTGGTTCAGTAAAACCCAAGTGGTCGCGCACGGCACTCACATTCAAAAATGTCTTTAAAAGGATTGCCGATGTTGGCGCCGGCACCCTGCATATAACAGGCACCTCCTGTTCCACAGTTAGCTGCCCCAATAAAGCAGCCGCGGACCCGCAAGTGTTTCGCGGTGGTGCAATCCCGCGACCAGGCAGGCCGCTGTACAAAATACAAAAGAGTTGCCTCTAGGTGGGATGCACTCCCAGGTGGAAAGTACGCCAAAGCAAGGGACACGCCATGAACAAAGTCCCTTTCTGGTTTACCTGCCAGGCGCGTTTCGGACCAACGCCCTCTTCAGTGGCAGACCATGTGACGTGCCGGCATGCGGCAGCCACCAGTAAATCCCCATAATAATAACGCTCAGGTGAACCACCTGAAGCAATGCTTCCTGGGACTGGTGGTTCAGTAAAACCCAAGTGGGTCGCACGCCGGCACTCACATTCAAAAATGTCTTTAAAGGGATTGCCGATGTTCGCGCCGGCACCCCTGCATATAACAGGCACCTCCTGTTCCACAGTTAGCTGCCCCAATAAAGCAGCCGCGGACCCGCAAGTGTTTCGCGGTGGTGCAATCCCGCGACCAGGCAGGCCGCTGTACAAAATACAAAAAGAGTTGCCTCTAGGTGGGATGCACTCCCAGGTGGAAGTACGCCAAAGCAAGGGCACACGCCATGAACAAAGTCCTTTTCTGGTTTACCTGCCAGACGCACGTTTCGGGCCAACGCCCTCTTCAGTGGCAGACCATGTGACGTGCCGGCATGCGGCAACCACCAGTAAATCCCCATAATAATAACGCTCAGGTGAACCACCTGAAGCAATGCTTCCTGGGACTGGTGGTTCAGTAAAACCCAAGTGGGTCGCCGCCGGCACTCACATTCAAAAATGTCTTTAAAGGATTGCCGATGTTCGTGCGCCGGCACCCTGCATATAACAGGCACCTCCTGTTCCACAGTTAGCTGCCCCAATAAAGCAGCCGCGGACCCGCAAGTGTTTCGCTGGTGGTGCAATCCAGCGACCAGGCAGGCCGCTGTACAAAATACAAAAGAGTTGCCTCTGGGTGGGATGCACTCCCAGGTGGAAATTACGCCAAAGCAAGGGCACACGCCATGAACAAAGTCCTTTTCTGGTTTACCTGCCAGACGCGTTTCGAGACCAACGCCCTCTTCAGTGGCAGACCATGTGACGTGCCGGCATGCGGCAACCACCAGTAAATCCCGCATAATAATAACGCTCAGGTGAACCACCTGAAGCAATGCTTCCTGGGACTGGTGGTTCAGTAAAGCCCAAGTGGGTGCGCCGCGGCACTCACATTCAAAAATGTCTTTAAAGGATTGCTGATGTTCGCGCTCGGCACCCCTGCATATAACAGGCACCTCCTGTTCCACAGTTAGCTGCCCCAATAAAGCAGCCGCGGACCCGCAAGTGTTTCGCGGTGGTGCAATCCCGCGACCAGGCAGGCCGCTGTACAAAAATACAAAAGAGTTGCCTCTAGAGTGGATGCACTCCCAGGTGGAAGTTACGCCAAAGCAAGGGCACACGCCATGAACAAAGTCCTTTTCTGGTTTTCCTGCCAGACGGCGTTTGCGGGCCAACGCCCTCTTCCAGTGGCAGACTATGCGCACGTGCCGGCATGCGGCAACCACCAGTAAATCCCGTAATAATTATGCTCAGGTGAACCACCCGAAGCAATGCTTCTGGGACTGGTGGTTCAGTAAACCAAGTGGTCGCCGCCGGCACTCACATTCAAAAATATCTTTAAAGGATTGCCGATGTTCGCGCTGTACCCCTGCATATAACAGGCACCTCCTGTTTCCACAGTTAGGCTGCCCCAATAAAACGGCCGCGGACCCATAAGTGTTTGCGGTGGTGCAATCCTGCACCAGGCAGGCCGCTGTACAAAATACAAAATGAGTTGCCTCTCAGGTGGATGCACTCCCAGGTGGAAATTACGCCAAAGCAAGGCACACGCCATGAACAAAGTCCTTTTCTGGCTTTCCTGCCAGGCGCGTTTGAGCCAACGCCCTCTTCAGTGGCAGACCATGTAGCGTGCCGGCGATCAGACAACCACCAGTAAATCCCGTAATAATTAGGCTCAGGTGACCACCGAAGCAATGCTTCCTGGGACTGGTGGTTCAGTGAAACCAGTGGGTCGCACGCCGGCACTCACATTCAAAATGTCTTTAAAGGATTGCGATGTTCGCGCATCGGCACCCTCATATAACAGGCGCCTCCTGTTCCACAGTTAATGCTCCCCAATAAAGC
>CAWUFW010031808.1:0-14925 GCA_963921515.1 Calotriton arnoldi | reverse complement strand
ATTTACAATGTGATGTCTGTCTTGCTCCCTCACAAACTGCATTGCAGATGTGGGCCTCCTTCACATTGTTCTGTGCTGGCATTCTGCATGTGCATGAGATGTGCAGGTACTGTGCCCATCCTCATATCCTGCATGCATTTGGGTACGATTTGTCTTATGCTAATGTACTGCGTGTCATGCTGTATGGCCCCTGCTAAGCATGTCTGAATAGCTGTGCTAATTTTGTGCATGCTCCTGTACTGAGACACAATGGTACATAACCCATTGTTACTGATATTTCCTCCTCTTGTCTCCCATGCCTGCAGCTGCAAAGTCCACTCAGCGTAAGGGCCATATGGGAGGGCCATGGCCACGCAGCAGGTGCGGGCTCTGGGTGCTCCCAACCGCCTGCACGGCACACTGTCACAAGAGGTGGGATGACATCTGCCGGCTGGAGCAAGAACGTGGCAGAGATGATGACCCTGGGGCTGCTCCTTCGGACTGGCAGGTTACAGCAGGAGCATGACGCCACTAATGGCCCGCATCTTGGCAGTGACACAGCCAGAGCTGGATGGACGCTTGAGGGCCCATCAGCAGCAAGTTGGGGGTGAGTATTCTGCGAAGCGTGACTTTTGGGGTGTGTGACTCCATGTGTCCCAACTCCTGAGCCAGGCAGCAGAGCTCCTCGGTGGTGTTCCTAGAGTGATGCAATGGCTTAGTAAGGCCCTCTGTGTTGAGTGCAGCTGTCATGCATTTGCGGCTACATGTACTTTTCTCATGTGTTTCGGGCAATGGCGCCTTGACATTGCATGCTGAGATGTGGCCTTATGGCATCTGCTGCATCAGGGGAGTCATGGACATCACTGGGCAGTGAACTGGCAGTGTGCCTCCCATCTTAGTGTGCTTTCAGCTCGATGTGTGCAGTGCCTGACCTCGAACTTGAGAGAACTACACATCTGACACCAATGTGTAACAGAAGTTGAGCCTCAAAGCACAACATGGTGGATAGCAGGCGCTCGTGGCCATTGCAAGAGGACATTAGGGAGTCTGTATCTGTGTTGTCCCCTTAAAGTGACTCCATATGTGACGTACACAATGTTGAGATGCAACATCTTTCTCACCTACAGGCACGTGGGTATGCTTACAGGGATCTGTATGTCAGGTTACATGGAGGCACGGGCAAGCTATTTGGCTGTGTAGACATCCCATGGGTCGTTAATGCCAAGTATGCATGTTACCAATGCATCTTTATGATTTTTGCCTTGAGGTTGCACATGCAGACTGCACGGAGGGGTGTGCAACATGGGGCTATCATCACCTTGTTTTGTGCTTTGTTTGCATACATGATGTTTGTGAGTATGGCGCACTAAACTGAACCTACGTCTCTGTCTCTTGCAGCATCTACAGAGGGCACAGAAGGAAGGGTACGGACACCGGGGATGAGGCATCTTGCTCAATGGCAACACATGAGCTCACTGACACTGATGTGACCAGCGCCTCTGAGGGGGACCGGAGTGCCCTTGAAGAATCACGCCCGGAAACACCAACCTCAACGTCATCTGACGCCAGCGGTGACTCCTCGATGTTGGCGGACACAGGGAGTGGGAAATCTGCCTCTTCTTCTACCACACATCGTCCAGTGCCCACCCTCCCGGCTAGTTCCGCTAGTGCTGCCCATGCCCGCAGCAGTAAGAGGGGTAGAGTGTCCTTCCCCCAGGCACCGCTGCCCCTGCCCCTGTCTTCCCTGCTGCCCTCAGTGTTGAGGCGGTGGAGCTTTTGCGCCAGCTGTGTGTGGGTCAGACTACTCTACTGAATACCTTCCTTGATCATGACAAGAAGTTGGCACAAGTAGTTTCCTTCATGGAGGGCATTCATTCTGACGTGGGTGGGCTACACAGGACTGTCCAGTCTTTGTCCTCCACAGCGACGGCAGCCATTCAGCTGGCACAGGCTCAGGGTCCAGCTCCAGTCCCTTCGGCAACCACCCTGCCAGTGGCCACATCTGACGAGAGTGACCACACCACAGCCCTCAGGCTCAAAGTACTCCACATGAAGCACAACACAGCAGCACTCCAAGCGGGCCAGAGTGCAAACACCATCCCCAAAACCAAAAGAAGTCACACAGGAACGCATAAACCCAAAATGCCCTTCGGGTGACACTCAGGGGCATCAAGCCAAGAAGCAGGCTTCAGGCTCACATGCATCCAAATCAGTCCAATCCAAAGACACTTCCGTCCCAAAAACTGCTCCCAAAGACAGGCAAAAAGTTGCTGTGCCTGCTGTGAAGCTGGTGCCTGTAAAGAGTCCGCAGAAACGGCTCTCTAAGGCAGGTTCACCCACAGCCTCAACTCCCACCCACACCCCTGGGAAGCTGGGACAGGAGGGCACTGTGGGGGTTCACCTGGTCAACAGGGGATGGAGGGAAAAAGGCAAGGCCAGGCCAAGCGTACCACCAGACCCAGCAGATCACCAGAGGGAAGGCCACCACCTGCACCTGAAGCATCTTTGGTGGGGAGTGAGGCTGTTGTGCCCGCCCACTTCACACTCCTACCAAGACAATTCTTCAGTATCGAATCCCCAAGAAGTGGAAAGGCAGCCCTCCACATTCTCCCTCACACACTGTGTCTCACGGCAGCATGTCTCCGCCTCCCCGTGCCACCATGCCACCCGGTCCAAGCAACCCTCCGGATCACACAAGCCACTGATGCCTCTACCTCAGCTGCTCCTCCCTCTCCCAGGTCTGGTCCGCCAACGGTCCCGACAATCAGCCACCTCCCAGTTCAACTGACAGCCAAGTGTGAGGCAAAGTCCCCCTCTGTTAGAAATGGGATCTCTAGTTGGCAAGGGCTTGCACCTTTGTCCAAGTAGGGACCCCTTCTTCCTAGTCAGAGAGTAAGGGTGTTACACTCGTGAAGTAACCCCTGCTCACCCTCGTGGTAGCTTAGCACGAGCAGTCGGAGGCTTAATTCAGAGGCAGTGTGTCAAAGCATTTGCACATAACCAACAGTAATACAGTGTAAGCACTACAAGCGGACACCACACCAGTTTAGAGAAAAATAACCAATATTTTATATACTCAAAGACAAGACCAATTACGACAAAAATCCACAATACTATACTTTACGAATGAATGCTTGATACGATAGCTTCTTCTTTGCAGGAATAGCACTAAAGCAAAGTTCAATGCGAGTCGGTAGCTCCGTCCGAGCCTACCGTGATGCTAAAGCTCACAGAGTCTAACAGTTCCAGCCGACCGCGTACGATCACGGGCCAGCAGAGTCGTGAACAGGCTCGGTTACAGTACCTTTCTCGTTGTGGCTGGTGCGGGTGTACGAGGCGGTCGGCGTTGCGTCGCGGTTCTGCGGTGCAAGGCAGGAGCGATGCAAAGGTGCGGTGTCCATCGATGCGAGTGCAGGCAGCGGCTCGATGAGCGTCGTGCAGACGCGAGTCGGTGAGTCAAAGCGTGCGATGCAGGGTGAGACGATGCTCGATGCGGTGCTGACAGGTTGCGATGCAGAGCGACCAAGCCAGAATGCGGGAGGCTGGCGTCGGACAGCGGTCGCGAGTCGGAGAAGCGGTGCGTCGCAGACGTGCGGCGGTGCCCCCAGTGCGGTGCGGTCACGACTCTTGAGCCAGTTGCAGCGACCGCGTCGGTCGGAGTCCGGTTGGTTCCAGTGAAGCGATGCGATGCGGACTGCGGTGCCCACAGGTCACGGTGCAAGCAGCGGCTCGATGTTGGCGGCGTCGGACGTCGCCCACGGGTGAGACCAGGGTTGCGATGCGGCGGGAGCGATGCGGTCTGCGGTGCAAACAGGTCACCCGGCCAGGGATGGATTCGGTTGGCGGGTCGGTTGCAGTTCCCTTCCTCTGTGGCGACTGAAACAGCGTTCAGAAGCGGTACCCAGAGGCTTGTGAAGTCTTTGTAGTCCTGAGACTTCTTAACAGGGAGGCCAGCTCGGTTCCAGGCCCTTGGAGATACTCAGCACAAGTTTGTAGAAAGTTCAGTCCAGTCCTTTCACTGCCCAAGGCAGAAGCAGCAGCTGCAGGCCAACCCAACAAAGCAACAACACAGCAAAGAGGCAGTACTCCTCCTGGCAGCTCTTCCAGCTCTTCGTCTTGGCAGGTTCCTTGATTCCAGCGAGATCTAAATTCATGGGGTCAGGGCCCCAATATTTATATCCCAAATTCCTTTGTTCTCCTGAAGGCAGAGAGGCCTTTGCCTAGTCCAAACCAGTTCTGGAGCACTTTGTTGACAGGTCTCCGTCCCTTCTTTTCAGTGAGTAGGCCAGGGACATCAGGCAGCACCACAGGAGGTGGAGCCAGCATTGTGGAGAGAAGGCACTGTCCTATTCAGGGCCCAGGTGCGACCCCTCCCACCCATCTACATGTAGATCTTGCTATTCCAGCCCTGTGCTGACTCACCCTGTCTCCTGGCATCCCCCAGCCCCTGTCACTCACATCTCCAGACAAAGGAATACACAACCTCGCAGAGGCAGGCTTGGATGGTTAGACAAGAAAATACCCACTTTCTAAAAGTGGTATTTTTCAAACACAGAATGTTAAAACCAACTTCACTAAAAGCTGCATTTTATCATTCTGAGTCCAGGCATACTAAACTCGAATTTCTACCATGTTCCCGGGGTCAGTTAGGATTATAAGCTGTAATAATCAAAACTGCCCGTTCTAACCTATGGGAACAGGTAGCCTTTGCAATAGTGAAAAACGAACTAGGCTGTAATTCACTATCAGGACATGCCACACACACCAGGGCATGTCCTACCTTTCGCATACACCGCACCCTGCCCACAGGAGTACCTTGAGGCCTACCTTAGGGGTGACTAACATGTTAGCAAAGGGAAGGTTTAGGGACTTGCAAGTGTGTGCACTTGCCAAGTCGACTATGGCAACCCCAGGCTGCGCACAGGCTCTGCGATGGCAGTGCCCGAGTTACATCCTACGGGCTGTTTTGCGTGGGTGGCACAATCCAGTGCTGCAGCCCACCAACAGCATTTGGTCTATAGGCCCTGGCACTCGCGAGTGCACTTTACAAGGGACTGACACATAAACCAAATAGGCCAATCATGGAAACACCAATCCATAACACATTTTATACAGGAGCACTTGCACTTTCCCACTGGACAGCAGTGAGGAAAGTGCGCAGAATCATTACACCAGCAAAAGCAGAGTCAAAACCGGGAGGTCAGAAAGCAAAAAGTCAGGGAAACACGCCAAAGATGCCAAGTCTAACACATGTCCCCTCCAGCTGAAAGTAGGGAGAACTACCCAACCCCATTGGAGTTCTCTTCACTAAGGCGGAAGAACCTGGACAGACCATCTGCGTTGGCGTGTTCTGTACCAGGACGGTGTTCCACCGTAAAGTCCATTCCCTGTAGGGAGATGGACCACCTCAACAGTTTTGGATTCTCACCCCTCATTTGCATCAACCATCTGAGGGCCTGTGGTCTGTCTGAACCCGGAAGTGAGAGTCCCAAACAGGTATGGTCTCAAGCTTCTTCAGCGCCCAGACCACACAAAAGCTTCCTTTCTATGGCACTCCACCTCTGTTCCCTGGGAGTAGTCTCCTGCTAAGGAGAGACTACAGGCTGATCCAGGCCCTCTTCGTTCAGTTGTGAGAGCACCGCTCCCACACCATGCTCTGAAGCGTCAGTCTGCACGACAAATTCTTTGGAGAAGTCAGGTGCCGCCGAGCACGGGCGCCGTGCACATGGCTGCCTTCCAGGGCATCACAGCTCTGGCAGGACTCGAGTCCAGATCACTTTCCTGGGCTGCCTCTTAGAAGGTCAGCTCTGTTAAAGGGGGCAACGATGGTGCCATAGCCCTTAACAAATCTCCTATAGTAGCCGGTGAGACCTAAGAAAGGCTCTCACCTCTGTCTGGGTCTTGGGGGTTCCCAAGCCAGAATGGTGTCAATCTTGGGTTGTAGGGCGCCACCTGGCCGCTGCCTACCTGGTGTCCCAAGTACACCACAGAACCCTGCCCGATCCTGGCACTTACTGGCCTTGATCGTAGAGGCCTGCACCTTGCAGAGCCCTCAACACTTTCTCAAGGTGCTGTAAATGTTCTTCCCAGCTGGAACTGAACACAGCAATGTCATCCCAGGTAGGCGGCACTGAAATCCTCCAGCCCAGCCAACACCTGATTGACCAACCTCTGAAAAGGTGGCAGGGCATTCTTCAACCAAGGGCATCACCCGGAATTGGTAATGACCTTCTGGGGTTGAGAATGCTGATCTCTCCTTGGCCCCATCGGTTAAGGCAATCTGCCAGTACCCAGGCGTCAAATCAAAGCGTGCTGAGGAACCGGGCAGCTCCCAACCGATCAATGAGCTCATCAGCTCTGGGGATGGAGTGCGCGTCAGTCCTGGTGACGGCATTGAGCCCACGGTAGTCCACAAAGCCGGAGTTCTGGAGTGGCACCGGGCGCAGCAGCCTTTGGGACCAAGACCACTGGGCTGGCCCCAAGGACTGTGGGAGGGCTCAATCACCCCTAACGCCAACATCTTAGAGACCTCCTCCTTGATGCTGGCTCTGACCCGGTCCAGTCAACCTGTAAATCTTGTGCTTCACAGGAGGGCTGTCACCAGTGTCCACGTCATGGGTACACCAGTGAGTAACACCAGGGGTCAGAGAAGAACAGTGGGGCGAACTGTCCCAACAACTGGCGACAGTCCCCTGCTGCTCCTGAGTCAGAGTAGGGGAGAGGATCACACCCTCTACTGACCCATCATGCTCCTTGGTAGACAGGAGGTCAGGGAGAGGCTCACTCTCCTCTTCCACCCCCATCATCTGTCGCCAGGAGCATACTCCGTCGGACCTCTCGAAGTGGGGCTTGAGGCGGTTCACGTGAAGGACCCTCAAAGGGTTCCTTGGAGCCTGCAAATCCACCAGGTAGGTGGCGTCACTTTTGCGCTCCTTTACCTCACATGGCCCAGTCCACTTGTCCTGCAAGGCACAAGGTGCCACTGAGGCCATGACCCACACTTTTTGCCCAGGTTGAAGTTCGACCAGAGTGGCATTCTGGTCATACCATCTCTTCATTTCTTCCTGGCTTGCTTCTAGAGTTCGCCTGACGCGAGTTTCCTGAAGCGGGCAGTTTGGTTTCTAAAGGCCAGCATGCTGGCTAAATACATCCTGGGGAGTTTTCCTGGGAGCTGCCTCCCAGCCTAGCCTACCAAACTCAGGGGTCCTCTGACAGGGTGGCCATACAGGAGCTCAAAGGGGCTGTACCCAAGAGACTTCTGAGGCACCTCCCTGTATGCAAAGAGTAGGCATGGCAAGAGGACGTCCCACTTACGCCTCATGGGTTCTGTTAGACCCTTGATCATGCCTTTCAAGGTCTGGTTGAATCTCTCCACCAGACCGTTTCGCTTAATGGTGTGGTAAGAGTGGTGAACTTGTAGGTTACACCACCTCCTTCCACAGGGATATCATATGCTTGGATATGAAATTGGTCCCCTATCAGAAACCACCTCTCTGAGGGAATCCACACGGGAAAAGATCCCCATTAGCGCCCGGCCCACCACTGGCGCCGTCGTTGTCCTGAGAGGGATTGCCTCCGAGTGCCGGGTGGCATGGTCCACCAAGACCAGGATGTACCTGTTGCCCATGGCTGTCTTGGGATCCAGTGGCCCCACAATATCCATCCCTACCCTTTCAAAGGGTGTTCCAACAACAGGGAAAGGTTGGAGAGGAGCTTTGACCTTCCTCCACTCTTACCACTTGCCTGGCAAGTTTGTGCAAGACCTACAGTGTGCATCTGACTGCCTTCGCATTTGGGGCCAAAAGAAGTGGGTGACAAGCCTGTCAAAGGTCTTGTCCTGCCCCAAATGTCCCTGCCAAAGGCACGTCATGAAGCCAGACCCAGTAGGAGAGGTCCTGAGGCGCTGGGGTACCACCAGCACACAGGGCTGACCCAGGCTCAGCAACCTTAGGCTCACTGTATAGGAGACCACTCTCCCAGTAGATCAGATGTGACCCGGACTGATTACCAGCTGCCTGGTCTGCAGCCTGCCGCCATAGACCCTCCAGAAGTAGGGCACTCGTTCTGCTCCCTGCAGAACTCCTCCCTGGTAGGACCCCCTTCTTGCTGCCAATGGGTCAGCTCAGAGATGTCTCCCAGTTCGGCTACCTGCTCCCCTGTAGGCACCGGGCGTCCCCTCGAGGTCCGCCTCCTCCCGGTCCGTGGGAACTTGGGGGCGGTTTCACGCGCCCCCTGCCCGCTCTCTTGGCAGGGACTTGGGCCACTGTTTCAGGCTCCAAGTCCTCTTGATCACCCTTTCTGGCTGCCATTGACCGAGTAGACACGCATGCCCACTCTGGCAACCCAAGCATCTCCAAGTGAGACCTGAGCTCAACATCCTTCCATAAGGACTGCTCCAGGTCGTTTCCTAGCAGACAATCTACAGGCATGGTAGGGCTCACAACCACCCTCAAGGGACCTGAGACCCCCCCATTCAAGGGAACCTGCGCCACCATACATTGGCGCTCTGAGTTGTCTACAGCAACTACTTGGTGGAATACTCTGGGGACTACTTGCTTCTCAGACACCAGGTGACACCGGACTGAGGTCACACTGGCTCCAGTGTCTCTGAGACCCTCTACCCTGTTCCATTAATGGTCACCCAGGTGCTATGTTTCTTTGTGTTAGGGGCACCTGGTTTCCTGGGACCATCTCACTGTCCCCTAGTGAGACAAGGGTCATTTCTGCGGGATCCCCACCCTCCTGTGGGCACCCTCCTCCCCAAGCGCTACACTAGCCAACACTTTGGACTGTCCACCGGTGGGTGGCTGTGTCCCCTCTCGGGCACTTGGGGTCCCCCTTAAGTGACCTACCTGGTCACATGCACTAACTTTGCTGCAGGGGCCGGTCTCAACAGGCTTCCCTGTAGAGACCCCTTTCTTCTTATCACCGGGGGCTGGGAACCTTTACCCTGGGTACTAGTTTGGGGCCCTTTAGAGAACTCCTGTGCTTTACCCTTGTCCCCCACCTTTCTGCTGGGGACCCTGCCCACCTTTGGCTGAGTCTCCCCCAAGCGCTTTCTTGTGGACCTGGTACTCACCCAGCGGTCCGCTTCCATAGCAAGCTTCCTGGGGTCAGTCAGCTTACTATCAACTAGGTGCTGGCGCAGATCTGCAAAACATAGACTAGACAAGTGCTCCCATGCAATCAAGTTGTAGAGCCCTGAAAATCTGTTACACTACTGCCCTTCACCCAACCATCCAGAGACCTGCAGAACACATCCACACATTCCAGCCAAGTGTTGGCATCAGACTTCTTACTGGACCTGAACTGATCCCTGTACTTTTCAGGAGTAAGACCATACTTCGTGAGAAGGGCATCCTTCATGTCAGCATAGGTGAGGTGATACCCCTTACCCAAAGCTATCAGAGCATCCCTTGCTTCTTCCGGGAAAAGTGGCCACAATCCTGCTCCCCAATTCTCCTCAGGGACCCCATTCATGTGTATGGCTGCCTCATAACCCTGAGAAACCACCTTTGTATGTCATCCCCTTCTTGAACTCCTTGCCTACGTTCTTGGGAATGTGCACAATCCTGTCTGCCTTTCTGGACGAATTGCTGCCACCATCTGAGCCTGACTTACTCCTAAGTTCTAGCTCCTTCAGTTCTCTCTCATGCTCTAAGAGCATCTTCCTCTCCTCTATGGCCAATCTCTTCTCCTCCCGCTCACTCTCCAGCCTGAGCTTCTGCAGCCTCAAACTGCCTTGCCTCCCGCCTGTCCTCCAGCTCCTCTGGGGACAGACTGCTGCTGCCTGACCTGGCGGGTTCCCCCTACCCAAAAGCACATCCACCCTGGAAATAGGCTCCCTCCGCCTCCTCACTGAGATTACCAGGCTGCCCATTGGCATGTCTGGCTGCTACCTGAGGCCCTCAGCGCCTTCTGTAGCTCCTCCTTCCTTGTGAGGCCTTTAATTTGGACTTTCAGGTTTTTACAAATCGCTCGTAGCTCCTTTACGGCGTAGGATTCCAACCTATCCTCCTCAAAGATAACTTCCAGAGATGCAACGGATGATGCAATTGATTCAGGCATGACAAACGTAGTGAGTTGAAAACTGGCAAGATCAAAAATAGGCCAAAAGAAAAAGAACCAGTATGTGAGTACGTAATGGTCTGCGATATGGTAGTAGTGCACACCAATCACTGTAAGTCAAGTGCAAACACAAGTCCTATCCTCACCGCTGACAACCAATGTTAGAAATGGGATCTCTAGTTGGCAAGGGCTTGCACCTTTGTCCAAGTAGGGACCCTTCTTCCTAGTCAGGGTAAGGGTGTTACACTCGTGAAGTAACCCCTGCTCACCTCGTGGTAGCTTGGCACGAGCAGTCAGGCTTAATTCAGAGGCAGTGTGTAAAGCATTTGCACATAACCAACAGTAATACAGTGTAAGCACTACAAACGGACACCACACCAGTTTAGAAAAATAACCAATATTTTATATACTCAAAGACAAGACCAATTACGACAAAAATCCACAATACTATACTTTACTGAATGAATGCTTGATACGGTAACTTCTTCTTTGCAGGAATAGCACAAAAGCAAAGTTCGTACGAGTCGGTAGCTCCGTCCGAGCCTACCGTGATGCTGAAAACCACAGAGTCTAACAGTTCCAGCCGACCGCGTCGATACGGGCCAGCAGAGTCGTGAACAGACTCGGTTACAGTACCTTTCTCGTTGTGGCTGGTGCGAGTGTGCAGAGCCGGTCGGCGTTCGTCGCGGTTGCGGTGCAAGACGGAGCGATGCAAGGTGCGGTGTCCCTCGATGCGGTGCAGGCAGCGGCTCGATGAGCGTCGTGCAGGCTGAGTCGGTGAGTCCAAAGCGTGCGATGCAGGGTGAGGCGATGCTCGATGCGGTGCTGACAGGTTGCGATGCAGGCGACCAAGCCGGTCACGGGAGCTGGCGTCGGACAGCGGTGCGAGTCGGAGCGGTGCGTCGCAGGCGTGCGAGCGGTGCCCCAAATCGCGGTGCGGTCACGACTCTTGAGCCAGTTGCAGCGACCGCGTCGGTCGGGTCCGGTTGGTTCCAGTGAAGCGATGCGATGCGAACTGCGGTGCCCACAGGTCACGGTGCAAGCAGCGGCTCGATGTTGGCGGCGTCGGACGTACGCCCACGGTGAGACCAGGAGTTGCGATGCGAAGCGGGGCGTGCGGTCTGCGGTGCAAACAGGTCACCGGCCAGGGATGGATTCGGTTGGACGGAGTCGGTTGCAGTTCCCTTCCTCTGTGGCGACTGAAACAGCGTTCCAGAAGCGGTACCCAGAGGCTTGTGAAGTCTTTGCAGTCCCTGAGACTTCTTAACAGGAGGCCAGCTCGGTTCCAGGCCCTTGGAGATACTCAGCACAAGTTTGTAGAAAGTTCAGTCCAGTCCTTTCACTGCCCAAGGCAGAAGCAGCAGCTGCAGGCCAACCCAACTAAAGCAACAACACAGCAAAGGGCAGTACTCCTCCTGGCAGCTCTTCCAGCTCTTCGTCTTGGCAGGTTCCTTGATTCCAGCGAGATCTAAATTCATGGGGTCAGGGCCCCAATATTTATATCCCAAATTCCTTTGTTCTCTGAAGGCAGAGAGGCCTTTGCCTAGTCCAAACCAGTTCTGGAGCACTTTGTTGACAAGTCTCCGTCCCTTCTTTCAGTGAGTAGGCCAGGGACATCAGACGCACCACAGGAGGTGGAGCCAGCATTGTGGAGGAAGGCACTGTCCTATTCAGGGCCCAGGTGCGACCCACTCCCACCCATCTACATGTAGATCTTGCTATTCAGCCCTGGCTGCTGACTCACCCTGTCTCCTGGCATCCCCCAGCCCCTGTCACTCACATCTCCAGACAAGGGAATACACAACCTCGCAGAGGCAGGCTTGGATGGTTGAGACAAGAAAATACCCACTTTCTAAAAGTGGTATTTTCAAACACAAGAATGTTAAAACCAACTTCACTAAAAGCTGCATTTTATCATTCTGAGTCCAGGCATACTAAACTCGAATTTCTACCATGTTCCCGGGGTCAGTTAGGATTATAAGCTGTAATAATCAAAACTGCCCGTTCTGGCCCTATGGGGAACAGGTAGCCTTGCAATAGTGAAAAACGAACTAGGCTGTAATTCACTATCCCAGGACATGCCGCACACACCCGGGCATGTCCTACCTTTCGCATACACCGCACCCTGCCCACAGGGGTACCTTGAGGCCTACCTTAGGGGTGACTAACATGTAGCAAAGGGAAGGTTTAGGGACTTGCAAGTGTGTGCACTTGCCAAGTCGTTCATAGCAGCCCCAGGCTGCGCACAGGCTCTGCGATGGCAGGCCCGAGTTACACTTTCACGGGCTGTTTGCGTGGGTGGCACAATCCAGTGCTGCAGCCACCACACAGCATTTGGTCTATAGGCCCTGGCACTCACAGTGCACTTTACAAGGGACTGACACATAAACCAAATAGGCCAATCATGGAAACACTAATCCATAACACATTTTATACAGGAGCACTTGCACTTTCCCACTGGACAGCAGTGAGGAAAGTGCGCAGAATCATTACACCAGCAAAAACAGAGTCAAAACCGGGAGGTCAGAAAGCAAAAAGTCAGGGGAAACACGCCAAAAGATGCCAAGTCTAACACCCTCCCAAAGCCTTCTCTCCCACAGCGGTGCCTGGACTGCCCATCTGTATCCTCAGAGCTGTGGCGATTCCCATGGCAGTGTACGGTGTCACCCATTCCCTGTGCAGGTTCAGATGCACACATGTCCCTCCTTTGAATCTATGTACTGGCCACTGGCCTTGCTGTTTGTAACTTTTGGATGCCCATTCCCTGTGCAGGTTCTCATGCACACATGTCCCTCCTTTGAACTATGGGCTGACCACTGGCCTTGTTGTTTGTAACTTTGGATGCCCATTCCCTGTGCAGGTTCTCATGCACACATGTCCCTCCTTTGAACTATGGACTGGCCACTGGCCTTGCTGTTTGTAACTTTGGATGCCCATTCCCTGTGCAGGTTCTCATGCACACATGTCCCTCCTTTGAACTATGGATCTGGCCACTGGCCTTGCTGTTTGTAACTTTGGATGCCCATTCCCTGTGCAGGTTCTCATGTTTACATGTCCCTCCTTTGCACTATGGACTAGCCACTGGCCTTGCTGTTTGTCACTTTGGATGCCCATTCCCTGTGCAGGTTCTCATGTTCACATGTCCCTCCTTTGCACTATGGACTAGCCACTGGCCTTGCTGTTTGTCACTTTGGGGGACCATTCCCTGTGCAGGTTCTCATGTTCACATGTCCCTCCTTTGAACTATGGACTGGCCACTGGCCTTGCTGTTGTCTACTTTTGATGCCTATCTTGGTGATATGTAATAAAGACAGTTACTCCTGTTGTCTGCTTTGTCAGTGTCCTTCTAAGTAAGAAAGTGTTTTCAGTATGTGTATGGTTGCATGTGACAAATGCTCTGTATGCCACCTTCACATTGCCAATTGCTTCTTTTACTTTTTCTGGGTTTGGCAGTGGTGAGGGGCACTTTAGTTCTTCTCTTGTTCTGAGGCTTGAGGGTGCAATGATGGGTGTTTGTGTCTCACGATTATCATACTCTATCATATGGTCAGGTTTGCTAAATTGTCCACATGTCATGTTATGATGCAATACCGGAACAGGGGTGTATTCTATCCACAGGATTACTTGCGGGCTGGCCGGGGTCCATCATATCTGTGTGATATTTCTTGATGTGTGAACAGCAGTGTTGATGTATGGTCATCTTGTGATGGCCTGTCTTCCTAGTCACATGGGTACATTTGGATGTGTGCACTTGTGTGGTCATGAAGTGTGAAGGGGTGATTTTGTTGTTAGTGTTGATGTGTGTGGTGCCCCTGCAATGCCAACTGCACACATGTATGACACAGAAGCCGAGTGCCTGTTTGTTTCAATTGTCTGCCATGTGTTTCAGATTGTGGGCACATGTGGGAGTTGTAGGTTGGGCAGTGTGCAGTGTGTTGTTGTGTCCTTGCACTCCTGGGGGACACCTACTTGTTGTTTCTGCCAGTTGTGGAGTATGCAGAGTGTGTGTGACAGGCAAGTCTGTGTTGTGTTTTGTTGATCAGCCATGTGTCTTGTTACTGTTTGTGCACATTGTACAGAACTGCTCAGCCACACTGACAATAGTTGTGAGTTTTCTCATGCATTGCTGTCACTTGACCCATTTTTGGCTCCAGTATGGTATGTGGTATGTGGAGTCATGCCATCCCCCATATGTGCTTCTGATGCCTACACATTGTGAGTGTCTCCTCTATGTGTTTGTGTACTGTACACTGCTCACCTGTCCACTACTGAAGTACACACCACTTCAGTCTCATGTCTTCCACCCCATGGCTTGCCAGTGTGTGAGCCTCCCCACCACTTCATAGTGTGACACTATGCTGTGTGAGGTTACAAAAACGGGGTAAACCCAATGAAGCCTCTGGGACCTGGGTAAAGAACAGTAAAGTAGAGAAAAAGGTCCCAGTGGAACAATTCTTAAGAACAAAAGTACAGAAATTAAAACATATTATGCATTAATACGCTGAAACACTATGGATGTATGCAACAATGTTATTTAATCACATTGTACATCTCTGAATGCTTGTAAATCAGCAATTGAATCAGCATAAATTACTCCAAAAGTAGTGCCAAAACAGTGCCCCACAAGAGGGGAGAAAGGAAAGGGAGAGGGTACGGTTGCATCAGGTGAGGGTTGTAAAAGTGTAGAGGGAAAGTAGTGACATTGTAAACATCACATAATTATTTATAATGAAACACAGCTTTTAAGCCACAAATATAAATGATGAGCAATATACAGCCATGATCTGGAGTATTATATCACAGTGAAAAAGCACTGTTGATCCAGCTGGCAAATGACAATAACACAGTCGACATTTCGACCCGCAATAAACAGTGTAG
>CAWUFW010031807.1:0-14926 GCA_963921515.1 Calotriton arnoldi | reverse complement strand
CTTCCCACCCTATTCTACTATAAACCCACAACGCCCTCCAATAATAATGAATACAATTAATATAATAATCAATTAATAAAAATTATTTACCAATTAATAATTAATTAACAATAAATTAATTATCAATACCAATAAATAAAAACTAATAATTACTTAATTACAAGTAAATTACTTCCCACCCTATTACCCTATAAACCCACAACCCACTCCTAAAAAAATACAAAATTAACATATTAACAAATTAATTATTAATAATTAATATCAAATTAATAACTAATTAATAAAACATGTTACACATGAAACATAATTAGCAATAATTTATTAATTATTATTAATCAATTTATAATTACTAAATACTTAATTAATTAACACAATTAACAATATAAATTATTAAATACAAAATTATTAATTAATTAATTAATTAATACATTTAAATTAAATTACTTCCCACCCTATTCCCCTATAAACCCACAACCCGCTACGGAATAAAATTACACAAAAATTAATTAACATATAAGTAATTAATTCAAACAAATTCTTAATTAATATATTATAATTAAATTACTTCCCACCCTATTCCCCTATAAACCCACAACCCGCTACTCAACTAAACTACGCAAAAATAATTTAACATAAAAATCATTACTTTAAAAAAATTCCAACATACATTACAAACATAATATATACTTTTAACACATATACTAACACTTAAAACACTAAAAAAAAATCGATATTTTTTAAAACTATATTATGACTCTCGATATTATTAACTTGGATATTATAAAAAACGATATTTCTTACCTGCATTTCGATATTCTGCACCACTATATTTTTGTGAGTTGATATTTTGGGAACTCGATATTTAAAATTCGATATTTTGGCAACTTGATAATTAAAATTCGATATTTAGACTGTTTACCGTAAAGTAACTGAGTTCTGCATTGCAAACCCTGACCCACCTTGATTTGGAGTCTCCTCCCCTTCTTTGGATACTACCCCCCCAGCATTCCTGATGGGCCCATGGCGATCTCTCGTGCCAGAATGCTCCGCAGATTACCCCCCCCTTAGACCCTGCTAATAATGACGCTGAGTGCTGAGGGAGCCGCAAGAACCGTGAAATGTGAGTCGCACTCTCCAACATGGGTTTTGGTTTTAGTGGTGACCGCTCCTTTCTCCTTATACATTGGTCACCGAGAGTAGGAGCCTCAGAACTGGCAGAAACAATTGGTGCTGCAAGTTCAGCATGGGGTGCGTTTTACCCCTTTGAGATACTCTGGTTAAGGTTAAGAAGTTCTGTCTCTATGGATGTTAGGCGTGGCATAAGTGGGTCTAGTTTCAGGTCCATTGTGGCCAATAGAGAACCCAAGAAACTTTCCATCATAGCCGCCAGGTCTGGGGGGGTCGAATGACTTTTGCTGTGTCTTTTGCTACATACCCTCAGCTCACGGGCGCTCTGCTTTACCCCCGGTCATGGAGCACTTTCTTTTGGTGCCGACTGCAGCACCTACTCTAATTCCCTCAGTCGAAGTTGGGAAATGAGTGGCTGGTGACTTGGCAGAGTTTCCTTTACCCTGAGCATGAGGAAACAAAGATTCTTCCGAAGGAGCACAAGCCGAAGCTGCATGTGAGCCCAATGCACTACCCGCATCATGCAGAGTCAACGGGGACGATAAGCCTGGTACAGGTTCAGGGAACAGGGATATTGGTGTACTCAGGGAGCCAGTAAAAAGACGATTAGCAGGAGAGCGAGAAAGGCATTGGGTCACTAACTCTATCTCTTTGTCCAAAACCCCTGCCCCCCTTTGGAAGAAAGAGTTCATGGTAATTACTGTGCCTGAGGGGGCCTGGGAGGTCAACATAGCCACCTTGCATTTCCCCATAACAGTCCAACTCTGTCCCGATATCTTCCTGATACAAAGATAAAGTCCACAAAATGTTCTTTCTGGCTGGCACCGTAACGGTAACCCCAAATACAAAAACCAGAACAAACAAGGATTGTACCTTGTATCCAGGTAAGAATGTTGTGTTCAGGAAAAAAGGCGTAGTCTACGTAGATCCGCACTGCACTTATCTATGAGAACTGCTGGATACTGCTGGGTACTATATCACCGCTGGACTTCTCTGTTGAGAGAAGAGATCTGAAGACCAGGGGACCAAGAGGGGGGCACAGCCACTGATGCGCACAGACGGGCCCGCCCTTGGCCGGGGCTTCACCAGGGCGCATCCCACGTGCGTCTCATGCCGTGGGAGGTCACCAATGCCTTTAAAGCAAGTGGCGCGGGAGAGACTCCTCCTCCTTCTCCTGTGCTTTCTGGGACTCCAAGTCCCTAGCTTCCAAGATAGCCTCGCCAACAATCAAACGATATCCCTCACCAGGGAGGTCACCAACGTCTTTATGGCATGCTGTGTGGGAGAAACTCCTCCTGTGCTTTGTGGGGGAAACATAGGTTACATTGCGGTGTTTACACCGCAATACCTTTACAACGCGGGTATTACAACGCAAGTCATTACAATGACTTGTGCTGGATGGCGCTCTAAGCTAAGGAATAGTATGATTTACTATTCCAACACCTTCCCTACTGTAACGTAGGCTGGAGTTGGAATAATAAATCATACTATTCCTAAGTCCAGCGCCCTCCAACGCAAGTCGTTGTAACGACTTGCGTTGTAGTGCCTGCGTTGTAAAGGTATTGCGGTGTAAACCCCGCAATGTAACGTCATATATTCGCTTTCTGGGACTCCAAGTCTGTAGCTGTCGAGATCCTCTCAGCGTCCGCCAACAATCAAACGATATCCCCGTACTATCAAAAATTACCATATACACCTCATAATCTATATTCCTGCAACATTACATCTACATACTTTCACCCACTTTTATGCTACATCTGTTTCAAGTACTACACTCCACTCCATGGCACTCCACTCTATGCCACTCTTTCTACGCTATTATACTCACTGCCAACTCAACTATACGTGACTCCACAATATGCCACTCCACTCTACACTAATCCACTGTACGCTACTCCACTCTACGCCACTCCACTCTGTGCCACTCCATTCTACCCCACTCCACACTACGCCACTCCACTGTACGATATTATATTCTATGCCACTCCTTTCTATGACACTCCAGTCTACGCCACTCTACACTATTCTACTCTACGCTATTCTACTGTACGCCACTCTGATGTATGACACTGCACTTTATGCTATTCCACTCTATGCCACTCCAGTATATGCCACTGCACTCCACTCTACAGTACTACACTCTATGCTATTCCACTGAGTGGCACTCCAATCTATACTACTCCACTCTTCACCACTCCACTGTGCGATGTTGCATTCTATGCCACTCCTTTCTATGGTACTCCAGTCTACACCACTCAACTGTATGCCCCTCCACTCTACACTATTCTACTCTACGCTATTCCAGTGTACGCAACTCTACTGTATGACACTACACCTTATGCTAATCCACTCTATGCCACTCCACTCTACCCCACACCACTATACGCCACTCCACTCTACTGTACACTATTACACTCTACAGCATTCCATTCCATGTCACTCCACTCTACCCCACTCCAATTTACGCCACTCCACTCTACGCTACTACACTCTATGCAATTCGACTATCTGACACTCCACTCTTCGCCACTCCACTCTGTGCTATTCCACTATATGGCACTCTATTCTATGTCACTCCACTGTACACCACTACACTCAGCGTTCTTCCACTCTACATCACTGTACTGTACGCTACTCAACCCTATGCCTCTTTGCATTACTGCACTCTACTCTACCTCACAACACTCGATATACAGAGAAAATATTGAGTAGGAAATGTAGAACTACAGATAGATCGAGTCCTAAATATCGTGAGCCAGAAATATCAACAGCAAGAATATCGTGGTCAAGAATATCGATTTTAAGGTAAGAAATATCATAGAAGTGAAGTCATTAATATTGTTTGCAAAAATATAGTTGTTTAAAATATAAATTTTTAATGTTATGTATTTTAGTATATATTTTAAATGTATGTGATGTATTTCTTTGTACAAGAATTGTTTATGTTTTTAATATATGTGTTACATTTTTAGTAGTTATCGATTTTATGTTAATTACATTTTGGATTTTTTAGTTCCGTAGCGGGTTGTGAGTTTATAGGGGAATAGGGTGGGAAGTAATTTAATTATAATAAATTAATGATTATTTTTTATTTATTAATATTTATTTAATTGAGATTTTATAGTGTTAATTGTTGGAAGTAATTTATTTTTAGTTAATTATTAATTGGTTTTTACTTAATATTAATTAATTAATTGGAAAATAATTATGGTAATTGTGTAATTTTTTAAGGTGCCGGCTGTGTGGTTTATAGGTGTAGAGGGTGGGAAGTAATTTATTTTTAATTAATTAACAATAAGGGGCCGATTCCGATCTCGGCCGGTAGGGCTCCGAATCGGACTCGGCATTACCGGATCCGATTCGGAGCCCTCTTTCCCGACCGAGTCGGACGTGCGTCCGGGCGAGCGAGTACGATGCGAACGTATGTGAAATCGCCAACCGACTCATTCGCGGGACCCAACCGCTCCGACCGACTCGCACGGAAACGACTCGCACCGCGCAATGGAGACGTTCCCCGGCCGGGTAAGTACGATGCGCGCCGCGAGCAGTCTGACCGACTCGCGCCGTCCGGCTCGAAAGAGCAGTCCGAGCCACACTTTGGGGGTCCGTGTCGGACCCCTCTGTACGCCTAGCCGCGCGAGTCGCACACAGAGGGGACCCATGGGTCCCCCCTACCTGTGCATGTACGGCGCGACTTGCTTCGACGCGTACCCGCTGTAGGGGGCGCCCTTGTTCGCCTCGCACCCATTGACTTCAATGGGAGTCCGACCGAATCGAGTCCGATAGCATGCGAACGCATCGTACTCGTTCGGTCGGACTGCTAGAGTCCGATTCGGTCGGAAATCTCTCCGGGTCCGGCTCGGTCGGAGAGATTTCCGGCCCGAATCGGAATCGGCCCCTGAGTTGTTAATTAATATTAATTAATAAATTGAAATTAAATATGGAAATTGTGTAATTAATTTTAGGTCCGGGTTGTAGGGTTTATAGGAGCAATGGGTGGGAAGTAATTTATTTTTGATTAATTCATTATAAGTTGTTAATTTATATTAATTAATTGATTGAAAATTAATAATGGAAATTGTGTAATTAATTTTAGGTGCGGGTTGTGGGGTTTATAGGGGTAAAGTGTGGGAAGTAATTTATGTTTAATTAATTAATGATTAGGTGATCATTAATATTAATTAATTGATATTTAATTAGGGTAATTGTTTATTTTTTTGTGTGTGGGTTTTACGTTTATAGGGGTAAAGGGTGGGGAGTACATTAATTTTACTTACTTTGGGGCCCATTACGATGGCGGGCGGAAGCACAACCGCCGTGCTGGCGGATGCAAAAAGCACCAGTTACCGCCGGCACGCAGCAGTCCACACGCCCGCCCAATTACGATGCGAAAAGCAGGCCAAACACCGCCGGCAAGCCAGCAACACCGTCCGCCATCAAAGTGCGCCCGTACACGTAGCGGCGCAGCCCAACTGACACACACCGTCCGACGAAACACGTCCCGCCCGGCGCATAAATTACGATGCCGCAAACAAACGGCTCCCACGGCCAAGAGATACCGTACGACAAACCGAAGCGGTAACACGGACGCCGAGCACGGACAACGAAAAGCGGCTCCCCGAGCATGAATCCAGCACTGCAGGCCGTCCCCATGCTCCTGCTGATGCACCACCAAGGACGCAACGTACCGCGGAGACGCAGGTAGGCACACACACAACAAGTGCACGCAAACAGCGCACACAGTGCAAGGGCGGAAAAAGCGGTCAACCCCCACCAGCGCGTGTACACAACACATCCACCATCGCATCCACATATGACACACAGGCCAAATCGTAACATCGCAGAACACATGTGTACACACCACCTGGGACTAGGAACCAACCACCCCGTCACGGCCCCAAAGCGCCGATGACGCCGCCACACATGCGCACAACGCAGAGGCCAACCGCAGCGCCATGCATGCGTCGCACACAGACACAGGGACACAACCAAGCAGCACACACATCAGCCCCACCCCGAACGCACATGACACGTGACAGGCCGGCCACAGACATGTCCCCAACGCCCAATTCACGGACAACACCCAACGCCACACAACCGACGCACACATGTCAGTGAAGACACGCAACAGCAGGACACACCCCAGTGTAACAAACATGGCGTAGCACACAGCGGCGGCAACACCAACAAGGAGAAGCAGGGCCCCTTCGGGAAGAGGAACGCCAGTACCACACAGAAACACCCATACCACCCTGCACATATGAACAAGACATATAAAACGGAACACCAAAGAGCCCGGGGACCGACAACAGGTGGCCCAAGAATAACATCCACACACAAGGCCCAACGCAGAGCGGAAAGGCAGCCTGCCGCCCACACAAGGGAGAGCAGACAGCACTGAATGACCTTCCATTCCAACTCCGAAACCACAGCCCTACGACAGAAGCCGGTGAATACAGCCATTGTCCAAGAATAGACCAACACAGGCATGCCGAGGAGACCGACCACACGGCAGATAGCGCATATCACAGAAGCACACAACGGACGGGGAAGAAAGAAGAAAACACTCCCCCATGTCGGCCACATGCAAGTTAATTGGAAGGAATCACACAGCACTGACCTTGAACTGTCTGAGAAGCATGTGGGAAGAGGGCCCGTGTCCTCCAAACAAGCCAACAGAACACAAGTCCTGTCTCCCTACGACTACACAGAGCTCACAGCAACCCCGGAGCGTGCACATTGCAGACTGCACACACAGCCGGAGCACGCCACCTCAACGAACCGCTGCGAAATGGCAACCGCAACACACCTACCCAACTACGCCGAACAGCTCAAGCTGTACAAAACCAACCTGTGCCATACATTGGGATGCGATCTCCTGTCCCTGCTGAACGTAAGTTACCGACTGACTTACCGCATCACATTGTTCAGCTGCGTCATGCCCGTCTTCTACTGTCGGAGGTGTCCCTACCAGCATCCCGTCGAGATATGCCTCTCCAACCCGGCATGTCTGAAGGCGGACCTGCTACCACTACTCCTCCCTCTGGACGCACACGACAGGGCCTGCTCTGCCTATGGGGGCATGGCGTATGTGGCCAACATCGCACCCGCACTGAAATGGGACCACTGTGCCTCCACACGACGGATCATCGATAACAGCTACATCGAATGTCACCCAGCATGCCCCATCATGGTCCTCCAAGGGACAACCTACGAACAACACCTTGACAGCCACCATCCGCTTCATTGGCTGGCAAACATGTACACCACCAATGACATGGAAGCCCTGCTGGACGGCATCGCATACCTGACAACCTGTAAATACGTCGGACCACAACGCAGGTTCCCCGAGTGACCTATGATGTCCAACCCCGCACCCATGCTTAGCTTCCGCACGGACTGGCCAGTCACCACCACAACAGCCATACCAAACGACCGGCAACTGTAACCACACCATCAACGACATCGCCATGACATCGGATATGACCGGGACATGCACACTGTTCCCCATCACATCCAGGAACACCGCATGCATCGTGGGAGGCAGTGGCATGGGCTCTGTGTATCGCACCCACATGGACGGAACTGCACGAACAACCAGGACACGACATGGATCCAGCGCCCATGGACACACACACCGCTCAGTGGACATGAATAGGTCGCCTGGAGTCTGTGGGTGCTGCACCCCTCCCACCCCCGCCCCGGGAATCCCATACCAGGACCTTTGCATGGACGACAAGTGCATACAACAACAACACGACCCCAGTGACTGTGACATGTCCAGTAACCACCACAGTGCAACAACAAGTGGCACGCCGCTGCATGCACGCAAGCACATGCCCTGATGTCATCTCACATGCACGCGTGCATGAGGAACAACCGCAGCAAACCTGTCACATGGAACTGAGATGGACTGTGCCCATGATGCCAAGCAGTCTGGTAGGCTACATGTATACCGTCTGTGTCAAAGTCCGCAGCTCCGCAGCTATACGTAAATGTACATTAGCACAGCCTTGGCCAAGCAGATGTCACTCTGAAGCCCACATCCCACATGCAACAGCCAATCACATGTAACCCCACTCCCTATCCCATTTGCAATCATGCTCAGTATATCCTCAACATGTATTCCGCTGCCAGTAGTGTCCACTATACTGCATCACAGAGGACAGAAGACTCAATATAATGTTTGAAACCAAAACTGTCTCCGCTGACTCATTTCACAAGTACGAATGAGAGAGGATGAGAGTATGTGAAGTACACGGCAGTCGTGACATGACCATGTAGTCCACTGGTATTGGATGTCAACGCAAATGAGTAGCACTACTGTGGAAGACACACATGTGTTGTGTGAAGTCGTATGGACGCAGTGCTCAGGTGGGTGGGTGCGACGGGTAGATGCGCACATGCCAAGTTGGAGCACGCCGTGTTGGGAGGGGTCATGAACAGTACACCACCGCTTCCCTGGGCATTGTGAGAGGACACCTGTCGGGGGGAGTGAACACGTGTGTGCATAGCAGCCGGGCACACGTACAAAGCGGTACCAGGCGCACCTCAGCCCACCCTCTGTGGACAAGCTGGATCCTGTTGTGCGCCCGCCATGCCCCTGACAAGGCACACACAGCCCCAGTCGACCAGGTGTAACCCCAACATAGTCAATCCGCACAGGCGATACAGGGCACGGGATGGCAGTGGAGCATGGTGTGTGAGAGGTCTCCTCGCGCTCCTCCTGGTCATATCACGCAGGCAATAGAACCTCAACGTCTAGCATGGCACAAGTCAGATGGAAGTGTAGGGGGACGCACCACAGCACGAGCAGCACTGACGTCACGGGAGGTGGCTCGCACCATCCCATCCATTGCCCATCATACCAACCACGCCACATGCCATTGCGACTAAGTGCAAGCGCGTGCGCCACCACCCCCGAGCCCTCCCCAGAGAGGCCAAAGAGTGAATGTGTGGGCCATCAGCCACAGACGGACGCGGCCTGGCCGCAAGGGCAGCCACAGCCACTGGGTGTCGCAGGTGGCGGATCCGGAAGGCGAAGACTGTGATGCATAGTCCATGCAGGCCGGGTCTCCATTTGGGGCACCACGCAGGTGGACGGCGTCCCGCGACACATCATACCCTGAGACAGCCCACTCGTGCAACTGGACCCACACATACACTCCTTGCCCTCTCTGGTGCGAGCTTGGGGCTGCCTGTGCAAGCGCTAGCCTCGCAGGTGAGCATGCATATTGGGGGAGCGAGGGGAGGACATGAGGGCTGGGGCGAAGATGACTGTATCACTGTCAGTTAGTACAAGGGATGACCCAGATGTGGAAAGGAAGAGACGTGTCCCGTGTGTACTGCAACTAGTCGCCAATCCAACTACCCCCCCATGTCCGGAATGTAAGCCCGCACCTAGGCCCGCCCATCCGCCACATCGAACATACCACCAGCACGACAACCTTCCCATTCGAAACACTGACTGGGGGTGGCGACCAGTGTACAATCATGTGTAGCCTACCCACGCGTACATGTGGGCCCTCCATGATCCATGTCACCTGCGGCAAAGTCATGACATGCGCAATGAGGGAAGTGAGGAGAGCTGTCCGCCCCACGCGCAGAAGGTGCATCAGCTCCACAGACCCAGCAGCGAGTCCAGCAGGGGTCACATGTGCAGGGGCAGCTGTGCCTGGTGTGAAGGCACATGCATATAGACAGCACATCGACCAATGTGTAGTCTGCCCACATCTACAGTCCATCATCATGCGGACATAGGAATTGAACACAGGGCAACACATCTTAGTTGGTGCACCCACCGTGACCAACAATGCGCAATCATCGACGTACCCGCCCTGTGCATGGCCCCCCACCCAACGGAGGCACATCCAGTGCCACCATCCCACACACACAAGCCTTCCACGGAACATGCTGTGTCCAATGGTCAGTACAGAGTCAGCGCCCATGTGGTGGATCCTGAACAGGAGACACATGCACACACATGCCAGCTCCCACTGTGTACGTCTGCCACCTGGCACGTGCAATGTAACCTCTCACCTGTGACGTGTGACTGCAAGCACACAGCCGTCTTGGCATGGGGCTGTCAATGTGGACACCTGTCAATGTTTCGGGAGGTGTGATCCGTACAGTGCTGTACATAGGGTGCAGTGCTGACACCTACTACTGTCTCATATCCCCTCGTGCCACAGGTCCCACTTGTTTTGGCCGCTCAGCCTGTGCCCACATCGTCGTCGTCGTGTGCCATACTCATCCAGCCGCGGAAGCAGTTCCATGCTCAGCAGACATTCATGTTGCCGTGGCGTTGCCGCTTGACGGATATGCAGTCAGTCCCCATCAGCACGCCCCGCAAGTCATTGGGGCCTAGATCCCCATGTGCATGCACATGGCAGTGGTTTGTATCACTAGCCATTGCCATTGGTGGGAGACCTGTGTAAGTGTATTGTGGCCGTGCCGTCCCAGCTTGACAGCTGGGCTGTGGCTCATGTGCTTGCTCAGTCATGTGTATGCGAAATTGCTATGTGTCGTGTTGCTTTGACATGTGTCCTCTGCCATTGTCCCTAGGCGGAGACCGAACATTGACCGCCCATACCAATTGCTGGCAGACATGGAGGATACGGAGGTCATTAGGAAGTTTCGGCTGGACAGGCCAACCCTGCATCGACTGTGTGCCATGTTAGAACCCCATCTCCGTCCCCGCAGGGTGTATCCGACTGCTGTCACCCCCACGGCTAAGGTGATGGCCGCCATGCATTTCTTCGCCACTGGGTCATTCCAGCACACAGTGGGCAGTGGAGGAGGGATGTCCCAGCCCATGTTCAGCAAGGTGCTGAGGGATGTACTGGCAGCCATGATGCTGTACCGGAACAGGTACATCCGCTTCCCCAGGGCTCGTGAATTGGCGGCAGTGAAGGGTGCATTCTATGCCCTTGGCAGAATCCCACACGTCGTTGGAGCCATTGACTGCACACATGTCGGCCTTGTTCCACCACAGGCCACTGAGCACCTGAACCACAACAGGAAGCACACGCACTCCCTGAATGTGCAAGTGGTGTGCCTTGCGGACATGGTGATCACCCACGTGTGTGCAAAGTTCCCAGGCTCGGCCCATGACGCACACATAATGCGCAACAGCATCTTGCCACGACTGATGTCCAATATGCAACAGGATCGTGCCTGTATTGTCGGTGAGTATGTGGAGTGGTGTAGCGTGCTGGCTGTGCGATGCTGTCCCCTGTCCAGTTGGATTAGCAACGGTTCTCTGTGTCCCTCACACCCAGGTGACTCTGCGTATCCGAATGGGGCATGGCTGCTCAGTCCATTGAGGAATCCTCGCACCCCAGCAGACGATCGCTACAATGAGGCACATGGGAGGACCAGACGTGTGGTCGAGCGTACCTTTGGCCTCCTCAAGTCCAGGTTCAGGTGCCTGGACCGCACCGGGGGTGCGCTGGCGTACTCCCCACAGAAGGTGTGCCAGATAGTGGTGGCGTGCTGCATGCTGCACAATCTGGCCATTCGGAAGCAGATCCCCCTCATCGTGGATGACGGAGATCAACCAGGGCCCCAGCCCGCAGACCAGGACAGCTCGAGTGAGGAGGACAGCGGAGAGGAGGAAGCTGGTAATGTGCGGCAGCAGCTCATCGCCCGCTACTTCACTTGACGGTGAGTGTCCATGTACGACGGCTGATGTGGCTGTATCTGTGCAGGTGTGTGTGTGCTGTGTCAGGGTGGCCGTTTGTTCACTGCGTGCTGTGTGTCAACGCTCCATGGCCAGGGTAGTATGCCACTGTTGGTGGCTGTGGCATTGTGCCCTATTGCTCTGTGCGATGTGTGTACATTGCTTGTAGTTGTTGACATGTACTGTGTGATGGGTGTGTGACACACTCATTGAATGTGCTCCTGTTCTGTCTCCCACCCCTAGGTCCCTACAGGCCCTCCGGATTCAAATGCCATGCCACGCATCAGGTGCCTTTCCGCCCAAGGTGGCCGTTGTATTCCGTACAAATAAGACACAGGGCACAAACAGCAGTTAGTGAAAAAGGTGCATTTATTACAAACTGTGACATGTGATTGTGTGTAAGATGATGACAAAAGTGGTGCGTGCAGTGACAATGAGCTGTCGGTCATGGCTGCGTGATGATCAGGGTGTACCCACTGGTTCTATGTCCATAGTCCAACACACACATGCCATCCAGATGGCTGTGTGGAGTGGGATCGTAGTCCAAGTCAATGCAGTGGCTGGTCAAGGAAGGCTGGCGGAAGGCTGGCTGGCTGCCTCACTTGCGACTGGAGCGTGCGAAGTCCTCCCGGGAGATCTGTTTCCTCTTCGGACGGCCCCTTCCACGTTTGCGAGGGGGTGCCTGCTTGCGACATGCTGGTGGTTGAGGTGTGATCACTGGCTGTGGACGCAGGGGAACTGGACACTGCTGCTCCACCCTGCGCCCCGGCAGGTGGTGGCGGAGGGGAGCTGCTGTCCCTGGCTGTGACCTCACCGCCACCACCAGCTGTCCCATGAGGTCCACGATTTGGCCCATACGGGCGTCCATGGACCTCAACACCCCCAGCACCTCACGCGTGTCTGAGGCAGACCGGACCCATTGTCCTTGGGCCTCTTCATAGGCCCCAAGGACTCTGGCCATGTGAGGCAGGGCATGGCTCCCAGGGGAGGCTGGCGTTTCCCTGACCCTGCTCCTCCTACCAGTCCTGCTGCCACCGGCCTGCCCACTAGCCACATTGCTCACCACGGTCCTCGCTGTGGCTCCCAGGGTGGATCCAGTCGTCCGGGCCACCACCTGCGCTGGGGCTGGTGCCAGCGGAGACGTGGCGGTGGTGGCGGCGGTGGTGGTCGGTGCGGCGATGGTGGCGGTTGCGGCAGTGGTAGTGGCCACAATGACCGTGGGTGTGGCCGCAACGACAGTGGCAGCAGGGGGCTGTGAATGTTCAGCAGCCCTGGATGATGGGTTGGTGGGTAGGAGGGGTCCTGGGGAGCGGCTGGGCCCTGCCACACCAGATGGGCCTGCTTGGTTGTCCGTGTCCGAAGAGGAGGACAGATCCTCCAGATCCGTGTGTCCTCGTTGGGGGCTTGTAGGCTGGCTGTGCTGGCTGCTGGCTCCATCCCCAGCATCCAGCAGTTCGTCACCTGTGGAGAGAATGAGATTAGTTATTGTGTTGCACCTGGCGAAGTATGTATTTGTCGTCTGACATTGACAGTTCGTGCAATCTCGTACATGGGTTTCCCGGAGGCGTGTGTGTGGCTGTAGCATCTGTAGTTGTGTGTGCTTGGCAATGGGATTGTGTGCTGTGCACATGTGGCATGGGACGGATTGGCCATGCCGATGGGTGTGTTGCTGTGCCCCTACTTATTGTGACTCTGGTGTATGCGGGCTCCTGGCCCATCCTGGGTCTGGTTTGTACTTTGCTTTTGGGGTTCAAATGGAACGCTTAGGAACGCATATGGCAACATGGGGGCCATGCCCCAGATTCGCATTTGGGAGGGAATATGCTTTTGGGGTTCAAATGGAACGCTTAGGAACGCATATGGCAACATGGGGGCCATGCCCCAGATTCGCATTTGGGAGGGAATATGCTTTTGGGGTTCAAATGGAACGCTTAGGAACGCATATGGCAACATGGGGGCCATGCCCCGGATTCGCATTTGGGAGGGAATATGCTTTTGGGGTACATGCTGTGAGCCATGGGTGCCGAACGTGACATGTGTTGTGGCAGCATGACAGTGCATGGTTTGAGGTGTGTGCATGCTTGACATGGCCTGCATATTTGCTGTCTGTTGTGATTACTGGACATGGCATTGGACGCATCGTTATGAGTGAGTGATGGTTGTGTGCCAGCCAACGTATTGCAGTTGTCCCATCTCCTTGGTGTGCGTGCTGCCCTGTGCCATGTGCATCACTGCAGTGCTCGGGGGGGTGTGGCCCATGTTGTGTGTTGTTGCTCACAGTGTGTCGTGCACTTCATTGACTTCTGGCACATGGTTGGTAATGGGCATGTATCTTAGCGTGACTGCTGTATGTGTGGCAGCTGTGCGGATGACATGCCTTTCATGAGACTGGGGCTGACGGATGGGATGGATGGTATGTTGTTTGTGCATGGTGTGTCTGTGTGTTTGATGGGTTCAGTGGTGTTCGTGTGCATTTATGTTGTTCCGCTCTGTTGCGTCTAGTGTTGTTTGTCTTACATAGGCGTAGTTGTGGGGTGTGTGGTTGACAGGCAGTTGGGGCTACATGGACAGGACTTCAATGGTGTTTCGGTTGTGTGTGATGAGTTGCACAGTGGCTGCCGTGTGGTACTATATTCAGTGTGGCTTGTGCATGCAGACGTGGCTCCTTGGGTGTTGCTATGTCTGTGATGGGTCATGTGGGGTGTGAGTCTGTTGTTCATGTCCGTGTGCACATTGTTCACTTGTTCGTGACGGTGGGCGGTGCTGCGTGTTCGTCTGCTACGTGACATGTCCCATGTGTTGGTCGTGTTACGGTCCTCATGCCTCCAGTAATCCGGCCCTGTCCAGTTTCCCACCTGCAAGTTGTTCGTGCGTGCACTGTACTGGATGCCACATGGCTCTAAGCGGGGGGTGCTCCATGTTGCAGGTCTGTGGGGGTGGGAGGGTGTTGTGGGTCGTGGGGGTGGCTGGATACCCACTGACACCGATTGCTGTGGACCGTGATGTCTGCCTTTCGGCTGTCGTTGTGCACTGCGGTGGCTGACACGTGGGTGTGGGGTGTGGGGGATGCTCCTCCTTGCTGTGCTGTGGGACTGGGGCCTGGTGTGTGTTGTACTT